>JBCHJU010037639.1:0-11680 GCA_039654505.1 Plocamopherus imperialis | reverse complement strand
ATCCGACCGTATTTATAATAATAAGAAAAAACAACAACAAACACAAAACAAACAAAATAAATCGAATAAAAGAGAACAGATGGCGGTGGAAACATTGGTAATAGGCCATGCATGAATTGGTTTTGCTGAGTTCAGACAGCAATGGACGTAACTACAATATTATTTCATCCTTTTGGGCTCCTCCCGTGTCATATAGTGTTTCACATATTGCTCGAATCACGGATTCCTCGAACTATTTCTGCTGTCCTAACAAGTTCGACGGATGCGTGCTACACTGTAATTGTATTTTATTATTGTTTCGTCTTTCTAAAACTGTAGGGTAGCAATTAACTTCTTTTGAAGTAAATTAGGAAAAAAAAACTAAGCAGGAAAAAACTTACGATGGGGATATCCTGGTTGAGGATAAGCACTACCTGGAGGAGCTGAAAAAAAAAAAAATCATTTCAATATTAATACTTAAATTATATTTCACAAAAGTAAATGAACCATGGCAAATATTATCAGATGTTATGGCTATCAAAAATGTTTCATAGTATGGTTGAAAATTTTTTAAAATGCTTTTAGTATGGTCTCATCTTATATTTCACCCTTCAATATCCATTGAATGAGATGCAAAAAGCACTTGATGCCTATCACTATCAATGCAAATCTTGTCATGGCACACTTAAAAGTTTTGTCCTTCAAACCTCACTTCCCACCTCTCACTTCTTGTTATGTAATGAGCATATTACATGGTCTTTATACATTTACAGAGACAGTAACATAGATTTAGAGCATTAGACCTAGACAATTTTCATAGCTGCAATGAGAATTACTACAAATCATACATAGGGAAGAGTTTTTTAAAAATTTGGACCAACCGCAGATTGAAACCAGGGTCGATAGCTCCAACTGCATGCCAAGCACCTACCAACACATTCCAGGCCTACTCATTTATCTGGTATTGTGTAATATTATCACCAATTCGAAGTATTATTCAGATTAACCTACTCATACAAATTGTATGGTACATGGCATGGGTTTGACATGTAAACATAAAGCTTAAGTATATGTTCTTTATTCATCATGTAATACTGTAACGTTTTGGTCATGTCAATAGGATGAGTGACAATAGAATACCTAAGTCAGTTTACAATGCAAAGGCATTGGGGAAAAAGACCAAAAGGAAGACCACAAAGAAAATGGGAAGAAGGTAATGTCAAAACATGTAAAGGCGGAGGGAGATACATGATAAAGGGGTATGAAAACCAGACACTGAAAAATATAACATGTAATTTATAATGGGAACAGAAAGACAGAAAGTAATTTCATTGTTGGCTATGTGCTGGCAATCCAATCTACACTTGTTCATAAGAAGCTATGTTTGATCTCACTGAGGTTTTTGAATAGTGCAAGATCTTAGGACTAATTGGGTAAGTCAACTCCTATACACTGACATAATTTGATGTATTTATTGACCACACTGTAGGTAAGACATTCAAAAACAACATTTCATAGGAGCTAAAATAAACTACATTTTTAAATATTCAATACAGATGGACCCATTTATGTGAAGAATAACGTCGGTAAAAATGCCAAACCGTATGTCTGTGAATCCAAATTTTACATGAGAAGGAAAAAACTGTATTATATCAGCTTTTTTGCTTCAAATATTATCATACATATACAGTGCACTCCACTTAACACAACCTCGGTTAGCATGACACTCCGGATAGGGTGACCATTTTTTTAGTCCCGGCGAACTTTCCTCTTATTCTTTGTTAAAAAAACCTCGGTTAAGATGACATGCCGACTCCGGTTATTGTGACCAAATTCTCAGTACACATAACTTTTTTTTGGCCGATATGTTGGACTTTCAACGCTATCTGAGGCACGAAATAGTGATATTAGTGATACCATGCAGCAACACTGTATATTATATAGGTCTAGATCTAATATAATGTTATAAAGCCGTGGCTTAGACTTATGCAATGCGCATACGATTGGAAAGTTGGAGGGGGGAAAGAGGTTGTTCAGATCAGACAGGGGGAGAGGTAAAGGATAGGCCTTCCATGCGATTTGTGAAGACGTGGCTCGACAAGGCTAGCCTGCAATTTGCAACCTTCAGTTGGGCTTAGCCTACACCACATTACAATGCATGTGCTTTACTAGACCTACACACAATTAAAGTTCAAAACTACAGCACACATCGTCTCCTTTCTGGACCTAATGAGCGTCAATCGAAGCGAACCTACAGCTGGCCCAAAACATGAATTATGAATGAATGTCTCATTCACGGCTTTTAATGTTAAGCTTTGTCCCGTTGATACCAAGTACAGTTTGAGGATAAGGGTAGGGGGAGGGTTTCTGTTTCTTTCCATCTGATAAGAATGTGACGAAAGATATCACAGACGTGTGAAGGCCTGGCAAGATAGTATTGATAGTCTGAGAGGGTGAGTGGACAGTAACATTTCGTCCACAATCATCAATTACAGTAACTACCGGTACCGGTACACTAAATCTACACTAAATTTGCCCCAATCAACAGCCAACAGACAGCATGAATGATTATATTATGTCGCTCAGGCATTTGTGCTTATTCAGCCTTTGCTTCTACTTCTATGCAGTTAGCTATTCACACCTTTTCCTTACCTTACCGGAATACCGATAAAACATCCGTCGGGCATTTTCTATCATCAACAATCATTATGTCAACCATTCGATGTATCAACAAAGTTACTTCCTTTGAACTTCGCTTAGTGTGACATCCGCTTAGTACGACCATTTTTCCATGGTCCCATCAATGTCATGTTAACCGGAGTGCACTGTAATCAAATGAATGACTCTCAGGATTTGCTTTTAGCTGCTCCAAGTCTCTACATGTACATGGAGATTCAGTCACAGATTGTCTATGTGTGACTCATATAATTTAATATAATATGTGAGTTCACTTTTTCACTAAGTTTTCTTTTTGGTTTCCTGTTTTCACTCTATAAGCATTCTTCACATTCTTTATTGGGGAAAACTCATGAACACCCTAAATGCTACATTGTAAGATTTCTTTTTTTTTTTTTCCTCTGTCTAGCCTCATTATGCCTTTTCCCTAAGTGTACCTTTCCACTCCATGCACTTCTGTGTATGCTACGTTGTGTCCCAGAGGACCACCAGAAAGAATACCATAACATCCTCTTTTGAAATAGGGTATGCTAACTTATCTTTCCAATTAAACTGTCAGAGCTCTGGTTGCATCCATGCCACATGCAGCTGAGACAGGTCCAGGGCAATTACTTATGTTGCATGGATGATATGATTTAACAGTGAGAGACTATGATACAAATTACTGGCATTGCATGTCTTACATATTTAGTGATCTCTGTCTTTGGTTTTTTGGAGCATTTGGATACTGCTTGTTTTATTCTATAAACAACTTCATCGGGCAGGACATCCAGCCCAGACTTTTATGGACTCAAACAGTTAAAGAAAGTAGAAAATTATTTTGCATGTATATCATTGAATTGCTTTTGACTCTTTCAGATCCTGGTAACTTATTAAATCCAGACAAAAATGAGCCTAGCATTGAGGTGGGTATTTGATGGGCATCTTTTTTTGGTGACATTGTGTTTATGTGCATTGCATTTTTGAAAGTTTTAATATTTCTTACAATGTTACTGTAAGATTGTATCAGGATGCTTTTCGTGATAGTTTTGTTGCATGTATATTGACTGATTAGTCACCCTCTGCACATTAAAAAAGTGTGTCAAATCCAGTTGGATGTGTTATGAGGTTACAGGAAGTTATTGGACATGTCATTGACTGAGAAAGGGGCCACATGGCTCAGTGGTTGTGCAATGGAATAGGAACCGAGAGGTCATGGATTCGAAGCCTACAATGACATGTACATTTTTTCCTTAGCAAGAAAATTTACCCGTTTGTTCACTCGACCCAGGTGAAAATTGGTACAGTTTTGGCTGGGAAAGTATTCTGCTAAAGACATGCATACTATTCAGAAAGTACATGTAGTATAGTTTTAATCTGTCACTGTTTGCTTCATGCTATGGAGACCGGGATCATGCTATGGCCCTACACACTGTAAGGCTTGAAATGACTACATTGTCTCAGACATAGAGAGATGTACAGTACACACCACTTGTAACAAGGCTGCTTATAAGAACACATCGGTTATTAGAAAGCAAAATCAGATATAAGAACACCTCATGACAGCTGTTTCCTTGGCAAAACCTCTTTCAATAAAATCAAGTTGTAGCAATTTTGCCCCAAAGTAATGGGGAGTTGAAAATTCCTTAAAATGGCACCTGAACGCAAGCATGTGTACAGAATTTTGACACTCTATTATACTAGGCGATAATGTAGCACTGGTCTGCCACCCCCAACCCTACCTCCCACCCTTTGCCCGCTTAAGCTAGTGATGACATCGCACAAGACGATTGGGGACTTATCAATCCACATCTGTGTCTGGATCTTATTCGTTCTTTGATGAGGACAAAGACACAGACAGCCAGGTAAACGGGTAAGGGAAAAAGCAATAAACGAATGACGAGGTATATGGGTGGGTCGTATGGACGACTGGTCAGACAGTTGCCTATTGTTTGGTCAGTTTCAGGATACGCTTACACATGTGAATTACATGTACTTTATAGGGTGGGAATGTCTGCACAACCAAATCAGTATTGGTGCCCAACACCTTCAGGGCATATAATGATAGTACAGTTCAGTTGCCTTTCCCCCCCTCCACCGTCCCTCCTTTCACTTTCATAGTGCTTACCACACCTTGTTTCTGCTGAGCTCCTGATTTGAGGTGTTCTCATAAGCGATGACCACCGTATCTACAAGACTCTAAATAATTTGTTAGGTAGCCAACATTTTTTTGGTCAGAATGAAAAATAATTCTCCACTTGATTCATATTGAATACTGCCAATTCTCTAAGCATGTGGCCCCCTATAATGTATTTCAACAAAGTCTGAGCAATTTTTGCATACATAACCCCCAGAATATTCAATATTTAAGAAGAATTAGTCACAACACTAAGAAAGCGTTTTAAGTTGATTTGAAGTTTTTAATTCCCTTCAAATATGTTGATTATTTTGAAACACAACTATTAGCCAGTTCTTTTTCTCTTCCTTTGTGCCATGTGCTAACCTAGTTTGGAAGGCTGCCTTTCTCTGGCTTATCTGGTGTATCGTCTTTACTGGATATTTCTGCAGACCAGAAAACGATCTCAGACCTCAGGTAAGTCTCAGAGCACTGTCTTAGTATAAGCCTTCAAAAACTTCTTGTTATTATGTTATAAAAAGGTTTTTATGAAAGTCAAATCAAAGCTAAGGTGGGATGAACTTATTTATTTATTTATTTATTTGTTTTTCTAAGAGATAATGAAATGGATAGAATAAAACTTTGATTTTTTTTTCAATATTTCTGTCTTCTTCCAAAGTTTCAATATAAATTTGCCCTTTTATGGAGAGGTTAGAGCTATGTTTGATAAACTACATTTGAATAAAGTGTTTCTGAAAAACATGAATTTAGGTTGATGTCAAAATTAAGGATAATGTCAGTATTTGATTTGCTCTTATCATTTTTGAAAATTTTCATGTGATAAGAATTGTCTCTGGGGTGAAAGATCCTGTATCTCTATGTATCTCTCAACAATTGGAAGGAGATTGGAAAATGGAATTGCTAAAAAGAAAAATGCCAGTTACCCAAGATTACAAGAGAAACTAAGAGAATCAAACTTATTCAATGTCTTTGGTACTTTTGGTTGCTTTACAGAATCCAACTGGAGAATCAGCGGAAAGAAACAGAGCGCTTGCAAAAGCAGCTTCTTGGTGATGTCTCTAATTTTCGTTCATTGCCTTCTAATGCCAATTTAAGCTTTGGTGGAACTGGAAGCAATAGCAACTCCAACAACCCTACTTTGAGTACCTTCAACAGCAGTGTTCTGCCTTTCTCAAATGTGAATCCTACTAAATCTGCCTTCTCCACAATACCTAGTGGTGAATTTGGAAATACTTTTATGAGAAAACCAGTTGAATATCATCCCCCGTAAGTCATAAAATGGGTCTTCAATTGACTTTTTTATTGGATGTCATTTTTCCTTGAATAAGCAGATATAGGAATCGAAAATTGCTGTTGAAAAATTTTCTTTTTTTTTTTCTTTTTTTGTAAATATGTAGTATCATGTGTTGTTCCTTTTTCTTTTGTAGTGTATAAATGTTATCATCATTGGTATGATTTTTTGTAAAGTACGGGTAATATTGTTGTGAACCCTTGTCATCTGATGTGTCAGTGTCATAAAGATTAGAACTGATACAAATGGAATACAAAGAATTGAGCCGTTAAAATACTACCTCATGCTCAGTGTTAATTATCAATTTTGTCATATTTTCTTTGCTAAGTGTGCAATTCTGCAGCTGCATTGTCTCCTGAAATTGTTTTTGTTGATATTTCGCATTCATATATTTAGAATTACAAACATGAATAATTTAATCTTTGGAATATGGGGAATGTAGATGTGTTTGTTTTGGTAAGTTAAATTTAACTAGTAATATGAGACGTTTCCTTATACGTATTCTTTATGCTGTAATATACAATGTAATGTGAGATTTAAATAACTTTATCATTGTCACTTGTTTGAGATGAGACCTTTACCATTAATTTTCCATTCTTTTTCGAATTCGAGACATTCTATCCATCATTCTATCTATCTATTTATATACAATGTACAATAAAATTGCAATAATTGTACAAGACACAACCATTGAAAGCATCGTCATACAATATACAGTTTTTGTCTTTGTCTTTTGTGACATAAATATACTAATATGCCTGTATTCCTTTCCTCTAGGTCTCACCTAGAAAGATCTTTAAAGGAATCTCAGGAACAAGTTATGGATTTGAGAAAAAGACTACAGGAGGTTAGTTATGGTATAAACAAAATAGAGGCAGAAGGAAATAATAATTACTGTCGATCATATCTTAAAATGTGAGTTCTAGGTTTGTAATAGGCTAGTGATCAGTTTAAAAGATATGTATACATTTGTATTGTTGATGATTGGAGTCGTCTTTTTGAAACAATGATTTGTAACAAAGTTAAAAATTGGTTGGAATGAAAAAGGATGGACCTTTTCTTTTTTCTCACTGAAAAGAGAGGAATGGGATAAATTATTATATGGTTTTAGAAGTTATATTTTGGATCTTAATTTTAACCTAAGATCATTATTTTCCCTTTGATTTGAAAGAGCAATACTCTGTTATTGTTACTAACTGTGTATTATATTTCAAAGAATAACCTACAACAACCCCTTTTAAATAATTATTGTTCCATTTTTACAGGCAAATGTGTCAGCTGAAGAGCAAAAGAAACATTTTCGAACCACAGTTGAGGAACTGAAAACAAAGCTCCATGAAACTATGCTAAACCGTGACACCGTTTTAGATATGAAGTAACTGTTGTTACTTCAATCACTTCAATTAGAATTATATATTAAATACTATACCAATATGACATTATCATTTATTTCAGATAAATCTAGAGACTTTTGTGCATGATGGAAATGATACAATTTTTATATAAATACAAACAAGAAAAGAAGAAGCAAAAATTAACTCTTTCTGTAGAAGTAAGATGATGCATCTATGAGTTAATAAAGTTGTTTGATTTTAGAGTATGTTTTGATTATAAATTCAGCCATTTTCCATTAACATGAGATATATTTTATTAATGTATACAAATTGTTACTTTTTGTGGCAATAAGAATATATATGACTAAAAATAGTGTAGTTTACTCAAGTAAATGGTGTGGTACTGGCTCATTCCATCCTTCTCTCTTGTATTCTAGACAAAAGGAAGCCAAAAGCCAAGATCTTTTACTAAATAAACTGCAATCTTCCCTCAATCAATTACAAGATCAATATAAAATGCAAGAAGAGGTATGGATAAAGTAAAAATTTTATTTGTTTTGGGTTTTTTTTCTTTCTAAAATTGATGATGTTAGTGAATGATGAATTAGTCATCATTGTTATCAAAGAGAAATCTTTTTATATTGATTGGAATGTTTTAATATTCTAATATTGATGATTTTCTAGATATACCTCATCATAAAGCCGAAAGATTATTGAAAGTTTGTTGAAGTGTTAAATGCTCATCAATGAAAATTCTTAATTTACTGAACTTTGCAAAGTTTGAACAAGTTTGAACAAAATGATATGTTCATTTTTTTGCTGCATTTGTATTTGTTTACTTCATAATCCGCTGATTTCTGTATTCCTGTATTTGCCTTTTTCATCCTAACTACAGCTCCACTAGTGCCTTTCCACACTCCCTTCCCCTCTAATCTTTGCCTCTTCCACACACTTGAAATAATATCTAAGGTACAATAGCTTTTAGGAGGTGCATTTTAAGAGTTGATACTTTAGTAGAAGATGATCATTAAGGGGGTAAAATAAAGTAAAAATCCATTGTCATAGTTGTTTAAATGCCTGTGGTATTGTTTTAGTATATGACATCGAATTTGATTATATGAAAAAGTGATTATATCAGTAAACATCTCTTCAGTCAGTTACATTTCTTGGATAAAGGTATTATGTAATAAAGGAAAGAATACACCAATGTTGTTTTTCTGTCAATTACAGGCTCTGATTACAGTTTCCAACAAGCTGGACTCCCAGAGTCAAAGTAACTATGTGAATGATGCAACTCTTGGTCAAATCCGTAACATTTTAGTCGAACGAGAAAATCAGAGAGGTCGGCATTTCTTTGAAACCGATCCTGCAACATCTCAGAGCCCTTCCATGTTTGCCCATACATTTGAGCGCTGTTTTCAAGAAGTGGATCATGAGATTGAATTAAAGACACTCAAAGTATCTGAGGTATATATTTGACACTTTTATTTTTTATATTCAAGAAATGCCTTTCATTTTCTACATAAACCATTGTTGCAATTTTCATTGGAATATTAATAAGAAGTAAACAAAAGCACAAATTCCACTTGAAATTCTGATATTTCTTCGATAAAAGAGCTCTGGACTTCTTTGGTCTATTTTGACTCATAAAACTTGATTCTTTTTCTACATTCGAAGAAAGCTTAGCTACTTTCCTTCTTGTTTGTTTCTGTCCAAACAGCTTGAAAATGATATTGAAAAGTTAAAGAAAGAATCAGCTGACCGGGAAAGGCTATTGAAATCGGAATACGAAGAAAAGTAAGTAAAATTTTAGGTTTTTGTTTTGTTTTGTTTTGTTTTGTTTGTTTTTGTTTTGTTGTGTTGGGTTTTTGGTTTGTTTGTTTGTTAGGGGAGGGGTGCTTTCCTGCTTTTTAATAGTAATGATGTCATAGATGAAATTGTCATCGTTATCATCATTATCAGCATCATCACCATCATCATCATCGTCATTATCATGATCATCATCATCATAGCTATAGTAAACATTTTTCAGCATCAGTATATGTTTGTAATTATAAGTGTCATATTATTTTGGTAACCACAATATCATCAATGACACTACTAATAACTGTTCTGAGTAAATTAACATGAAAATGTACAATTACTTTCTGGCCACTGTCCTCTTTCTGGCCCTATGTAATGTCCATTGATGATGAAAAAAAAAAAAAAAATTTAGGGAACGTCAATTCATTTATTTTTCATGGAAAGCAAACATTATGTCAAAAACTTCAATGTCATTGTCTACATGTTTCTTTCTTTCTTTGTCTTTGTGCGTATGGGGTTTAGGTTCCCGAAATGATCTTTCTCCGGTCTTCACTGTTTAGAAATTCTCTTTCCCGAATGTACAACCTTTTATACATTATCTATGGTAAATAATGTTACTTTGAATGTGGTGGATTCTATAATGGATTGATTTGTTGCTAAAACTCAAACTGATAATTACTTTTTGAGATAGAGCATATTCTGTCAGTAAACGTTAAAAAATGTTTCATTTTTATATGGCTGATTTTTTTTTTTTTTTATTAAACAGCTATTTAAAATGCCTTATTGAAATGTTATATGTAAATATTTTTGTTTCAAATGATATTGCATTGTGCTATTGTCCTCATTTTCAGAATAAAAATTGAAGAAGGAGATGCACTGCTCAAGTGAGTATTTGTCCTGCAATTTTTGTGACAAAATTAGTTAACTTCATTGAGGTGATGTTATGTTTCTTGTAATTATTTTATAGATTATACTCTTGATAGCCCATCTTGATTTACTACAACGCTATTTTCTTTTCTCCTTGCCCTTTTGCTATGAAACATTAGTTTTTAAAGCAAATTCATATTTATTGATGAAAGCTTTTACATATTGAAAATAAAATAAGTGCTTCTTCATGAAGTACAGTTGATTTGAAGGAACCTGCCTAATGAGGTCTTTGCTTCAATTTGACATATTAATTTGAAATTGTATACTTCTTGTTAGATTGATATATAGAAAGATTTGAATACTCGGTAATATTGTACTTGCCACTGGGCTTTACCTAGTCAAATATCTTTTCCACACAAACCCATTGCACTCAAATTATTTTAATTGACAATTCTTCTAGACATTTTATGTAGGGCAAATTCCATCGGCTTGTCAGTTGGGATACATTTAATCTTCCAGGGTAAGCAAGTTGAGTGCAGAGCATGAGAGGAACATGAGTCTGGCCAATGACCAAGCTACTAGTGCAAGGCAACAACTTTCAGCTTTACAAACCCAGTTGTATCAGAGAGAGTGAGTGAAACTGATAACATAAAAACTTTATTAATAAAACTACATTTCAAATTTTACAATGAGTGAATTAAATTAACATTTTGAAAACTAATTATAGTTTATAGATTATAGTTGATTATAGGCCATCTCTGCATAAGTACATTTAGATGACTGAAGTGTCACATGTAATCCTGTTTGAAGTAAACTGCTTATGTGTAGGCCTAAATGTATTTTTTTCCGATGTCTTTCATTCATTGAAATCACACGTAAAAACACATGTTCACTTTATTTGGGGGAAGTTGAAATGGTGCATGAACTGTTTGTTTTCTTTTTTTTTGTGTAACAATATTACTATTACACAATTATTCTCATTTTAGGTGTACCTGTTTGTTTGCCTGTGTTTGTTTCCATTCTAATATTTTAATTTAAATTTGAGTTCTTGTTTAAATTTATTCAAGTGCCAAAAAAGAATCCAACTACACCTATGAATGGGCCATTATACTCAGTGGTGCTTAGGGTAAGGAAAAGGGATGTGGCAATAGTTTATTGGCAGGTGTGAATACTGTCAATAACTGCTACAGGTCATGCATTTAAACATGCAACATACTTTATAAGCCTATGCCATGATGTTATTGTTGGCCAAACATGTCTTATCAGCATCTAAGTGACTGCCCCCTGGACTCATTGGTCCCTCGCTTGTCGTGTCATATGCTGGACCAAGCCTATTTAATTTTATGGCCATCCTGTATTTTGTTTTCCCCGGTCGTGTGCCTAAGTCCCAATGCTTTGATTGCTCAACAGGACAATTCGATATTGGAAGATTATTCTCTCTTTTCATTAAATGCAAGAGGGTGTAGTGGCTCTGCGGACAGAGCTTTGGGCTACTGAGCGAGAGGTCACTGGTTTGTGCCACCGTGTGGCAAATGTGTTTTTTCCTTAAGCAAGAAAATTTACCCCTGTTGCTTCACTCAACCCAGGTGAAAATGGGTACAGCTTCGGCTGGGA
>JBCHJU010037528.1:0-11684 GCA_039654505.1 Plocamopherus imperialis | reverse complement strand
TTGACGGACTTGAGAGGCATTTTTGTTGGCTTCTGAGCGTGGGACTAACAATTTGTAATTGTTAATTGCCTGTATTGATAACAGCTCTGAGTACCTGCAGTGCTGTTATAACCGAAACAAAGCTCATGGGTTCCGTTATATCAGAATATTTTTACTGTCGTTTAACAGAAGAAAAAACAGGGCTTGGGGAAAGTGCCGTTATAAATGGACTGGACTGTACTAAAGTCTTACGAATGCATTATAAAGTTGTACTTTTCACATCCTTTATCACATCACTTTTGATGCATTATCCACCTGACCTAGGTTTGAACCCAAGATAAATACAGTTGTTCCCTGTACTTGCGCAATGAAAAGTCAGACATATAAATGGACTCTTCCTCAATGGATAGAGCGTTGGGCTTGAGATCAAGTGGTCCTGGATTTGATTCCTGCCAGCGGCCATATTGTATTTTTTCCTTGAAAGCCAGAAAATGTACTCTTAATTGCTTCACCCTACCCAGACGTCAAAGAGATACCTGGCAATAGGCTGGAACTGTTTGCGCCAAATGGGCTGCACTTTACTGTATGCTCCCCAGGTGGATGATTGTATTGTAAAGCGCCTTGAGGCTTTGAGCGAAAAGCGCCATATAAATGTAATATATTTATTCATATTTTTTTTCTTCTTACACCCACATGCACTGATTCGATCATGCACGCGCACACCCCATTCCCCCTCCCCTATTTTCCCTTCCTGTCTATCCAACCACTGTTCACTACGTGTCCTTCCTGCTCTCCCGCAACATTAGGCTTTAGAATACACCGTCTGTCTGTCTGTCTGTCTGTCTGTGTCTCATTTGTCTTTCCATCAATGTCCATCTCTTTACTTGTTGGTGCATCTATTTTTTCATCTATGTAGTAATGCAAAGTGACCATATGTGTATTATGATTTTAAATGTTTTAAAATATATTGTACGCCCTTTTAAGCGCCAATGAGCATTGCAAATGGAAATGGCACTTTATAAATATCCTTTTTATTATTATTATTCTCATTATTATTATTATTATCATTATTATGATTATTCTCATTATTATTATTATTATCATTATTATTATTATTATTTCTATTATTATTATTTTTATTATTATTACTGTTATTTCATAATATATACTGGACCAAATTCCTTCAGGAGTTACCGGCCACATCCACGACTACACCACCATCATGGGCACAGCGAGAAGCATCATCCGCGAAGAGGGTTTCATCCGCGGCATGTACAAAGGCCTGAGCATGAACTGGATCAAGGGACCCATTGCGGTGGGCGTCAGCTTCAGCACCTTCGACACCATGAAGCACTGGTTGAGAAGACTGCCCATTTTTCACGAGGACGAAGAATTGTGATATATTTTATTCTCTAGTTTTGAAACCATTGACAATAAACATTACAGACGTTGATATAGGCAGACACATAGACAGATTGAAGTCATAAATGTTATATACTATAAATATGAATAAAAGTGATATAGAGTGATACATAGAGGATGAGAGAAAGAGAAAGAGAGAGAGAGAGAGAGAGAGAGAGAGAGAGAGAGAGAGAAAGATGTGCATGTCTTTAGGTGTGGTTCTATATAGATTGATATGATGTGATTATCGTATTACAGTGACAGTGTGCTCATCTGTAGTTGCGGCTGTATAGATAGATATGATGAGATTATTACAGTTGATGTGTTCACTTCAATGCATAGGTCTGGTCCGACAGATAGAAATGGTGTGATTATCACAATGGATGTGGGACTTCCATAGCTTGGTTACAGAGGTAGAAATGATATGATTATCACAGTGGATGTGTTCACGGTTATAGGTGTGGTCCTACAGATAGATATGGTGAGTATCACAATGGATGTGTGCATGTCTCTAGTCTGGTTCTAGTTCTACATATGAATATGGTATGCATTATCAAAGTAAATATTGGCACGTCTGTGTTTTGGTTTTACAGATAGATATGGTGTGATGATCAAAGTGGATGTGTGCAGGTCTTTAGTGTGGTTCTATACATAGATATATTGTGCGATTATCATAGTGGATGTGTGCACTTCTAAATGTGTGAATTTAATTTTGGAACACTCATCCGTTTTACTGCCTATTTAGACACTTTTGCCTTTACCATTAAAAAAAACCCTGTTGCCATTAACTATTAATGACTGTGACTGAAACGACACTTGTTTTCATGTCCTGTAAAAGTCTGTATTTTGCCTACTGCTTCCAACTGACTTTTTAATTACATGTATTATTATTATTATTATTATTATTATTATTTATCATTATTATTATTATATTCTTTTGTAGTCTCTAGGTAGAATTGAGGATGTGTTAAAAAGAAAAGGTACAGAGAGGGTTCTGCTTAAAACAATCAGGCAAAGACAAATGCGTTTCTTTGGACATGTGTGGAAGAGTGATGATGGACAAGAAAAAAACCCGAAGGCACACGGGCAGGGGGTAGATAACGACTGTATTTGTTAACAAATCATTCAAATGTATGAGGAGGAGAGAAAACCAGCCTGGGCCAGGAAGGGAAGCCAGATTGAAAACCGCTTAACTCGATGTTGGTGGGTAAGAGAAAAAAGATCAACATATCCGTTGTTCATGTTAACCGTTGATAGATGTTGAACTAAATTGGAGGTCTGTTTCAAAGGAAAAGATCAAGTTAGGCGACGTCGAGTTAAGTGGATTCAACTGTATTACTAAGCGGAGTAAGCGCCATGTGGTGTTCATACCACCCTCCACTCTATGCTGTGCCTTGTTAGTGTGGCCAAAGCTGCAATAGTCAGTCATAGCCAGGGGAAGGGGCAGAGGGAGCAATGGAGGGAGAGAAGGGCAGAAAGTGAGTGAGTGAGAGAGAGAGACACACACACACAGAGTTACTCTTCAGTCCAGAGCAATATGTCAATGGATGTGCTCTTTGTCGCTATGTTTTTGAAACTGTTCCATTGTTTTATTGTTCTCAGGAACAAGAGAAGTGCTTGAAGTATACACTTACAATATGCCCCAAAGATCTTCGGCATAATAAAGTTTTCTTATCTTATCTTATCATGTCAAAGTCAATTTACAGTTGCTATGTTCTTTAGCTCAAAGATAGGTATAATCATAATACTCTAATCTAAACCCCCTTTACACATTCTCCCCTCTCTTCCTTTGCTCAATCCACATCTTTCCCTTTCTTTTGTCTCTTTTCTTTGTTTTATTTGGTTTATGTTACAAATTTTTGAAAAGCTATCCCATCTGTCTCAAACTTTGAAATACCGGTACATCATCGTTCCTCCATATCCCCATATCCTAAATTTATCATCCAACGACATGGACAGATTTTACCAAATGCAAAATTTTTCCTTTTTCTCTCTTCTATTTCTTGTTAATGATTCAAAGAGACATGAAATAAATTTTTTATTTCCAAATATATGTGAAATGTTGAATCATGGAAATTAGTTGATTCAGTTAGACGGAGACCCCAGACTCGTTGCTCAGTTAGAAGGGTTCGCATTACCGGATAAAACTGCGACAGGGCGCCGGCTATCCTGAGAGAAACTTCGGGGACAACCAGAAGTCTAATCCCAGGAGTGGGAGGATATGTCAGTCACCTTTGTGACGAGATATTTGGTCTGGAATACTTTTGTTTTGCTTTTGACAGATCCCACTGTAAATATACATTTATAGAAAGACACCGTTCTATGAACATATCACTTTTAATTTTCAGATTTTCGCTTTTTCACACCAAAGTAAAGTTTATTGCAAGTGGCTCCTCTCATTCTCATGAAAAATACCATTGTAAACAGAAATGTGCAAAACACAATTTTATTTTTTTTGGAAATGCTACAAGTGACTTTCATTTATTATTTGGCTTTTTATTATTGTGATTTTCAATACATTTTACCTTGGTGTGAAAAAGGAAAAATCAGAAAATTTGTAGTTGCATGTTTATAGAACAACACCGACGATATGTTTGTTTTCAGCTTAGTCCTCTGAGTGATACTTAAATTTGCAATACTTTGGATATCGTATTGAATTTGATTTTCATGTTGATTTTGACCAACTGTTTTGTCTTTTCTTTTAAATGTGATAAATATTTTTACGTTTGTAAAAAAAAAGAATTGTACATGATAGACGAAGCTGTAATATAATGAATAGTTTTGCATGTCGTGTAAGAATTGCATAAGTTATTATTGTTACTCATTGTTAAAAAGGTCAGTATGTGATGAATAGTTTGATCTGAGCAGAACTGTAAATTAGAGTGGATCTGTTTACAGTGAATAGTTTAGTACAGTCGACTACGCTTGTAACGATGTCCTTGGGGGACCAGAAAAAAGATCACTACATCAGAAGTTCACTACAGCCGTTAGAGAGTTTGAGTTATATAGGTGCCCGTTCCAGGGACAGATCAGTACATCCGAAAATCACTACAACCGACTTCGTTACAAGTGGAGTCGAATGTAGTATGCTTTGAATAGATTTGTCAATGAGAATGGATCTGTATGCAGTGAATAGTTTTGTATGTGTTTAATAGGACTGTAAATGAGAGTGGATCTGAAGGCTGTGAATAGTTTTGTATGCGTTCAATAGATTTGAAAATGAGAGTGGATCTGTATGCAGTAAATAGTTTTGTATACATTTAAAAGAACTGTAAATTTTATGTGAGTGGATTTGTATGCAGTGAATAGTTTTGTATGCGTTTAATAGGACTGTAAATGAGAGTGGATCTGCATGCTGTGAATAGTTTGCCTAGAATGTGAATGAGAGAAAGGTCTGCATAACACTAATAATCATATTGGAGTACAGTAAAACTCGAATCCAACGAACTCTGACTCAATGTATACCTTGCATTTAACGAACAGAGAAAAATCCCTCATTATGACGTTAAATATCTTTTAACTAACGAACTTATCTCAATCCAACCTCATTTCCAACGAACCAGATGTCACGATAATGACAATAAAAAAATCTAAGAAGTTCTTAGTCATAAGTCCTACTGTCAGTTGATAAGAAACAAGGCTATTATATTATTAATTTTATGCCCACTTGGACTAGGATAGGGCAAGGTGGTGGATACAGTTATGCAGAGACAGTTGTGAACTGGGGGTGGGTGGTTAAGGAGTAGGGTAGGACAAGGTGTGGAGACGCAGAGAAAATGATCATGGGGGGGGGGGCAGAATAGCGCTCAGCAGTAATACTACTAGCCGACGTGTAGAAGATACTGATAGGAGATCAAAGAGATGTCGGAACTTCGATACCTGAGTGTAGTTTGTTA
Organism: Plocamopherus imperialis; assembly: GCA_039654505.1. NCBI lineage: Eukaryota > Metazoa > Mollusca > Gastropoda > Nudibranchia > Polyceridae > Plocamopherus > Plocamopherus imperialis. The sequence continues at coordinate 6,408 of JBCHJU010037528.1, read as the reverse complement.
TCTCTCTTAGACTTTTGCTTCAACGAACCTTGCGTCCAACGAACTTATACAAAAGACCGAACCAGTTCGCTGAATCCGAGTTCTACTGTACTAGACTACAGTTATTTCAGGTGAGTTGACTAGGATACTCAGCCAACTGAGTTTGAAACCTGCCTGTAAGATGAAGACTGAAGCTTTTTCTAAATGAATCCTTGATGTACATTATATATGCATCATGTGTATTGTTGTTGGGTTGTTGTTTTTTTTATGATGGTACATTTGACAGTTTAAAGTGAGTGAGAAGGGTCCAAATGTAAGTCTGTATTGGTATATAAGTGTGTAATGATGGCAAGGGGCCATTCGACATACAGGCCGACCAGATCGGTTCATCGTATGTCAGCGAGCATCAGCCCGACCGTAACGTGTAATATAAAATTTGAGTTCAAACCATAGGGGAGCCACTGCCTTTGAATTTCCCATCCGGCCAAGAAGGGAGTGGTAATTATAAATGATGTACAAAATATAGAAAATCGCATTGTGGGGAAAAAACAATGCCAGATTCAGAACCAGCGAATCAAAATTAGGGACACATGGCTTATTTGTAACCCGTTTTGATTTGGTACAGTAGAACCTGCATAATTTGACATTGATGGGACTTTCGAAATCATGGCGGCGTAAGAGCTTGCAGTAGATTTGAAAGGGAAAGAGGGAAACCACCGTGTACAGAACATTTTAGTTTACTCAATAATAACAATAGGCCCTGCAAAGCTTGCGTGATGGGCTTTCGAAACACAACACACACTAGATCTACACACATGTTGAGGTTAGAATCTTTTCTTTGTTTTGCACTCTACACTTTAGCCTTTATAAAATAATGTTAATTATGATAAGAAAGACAGAACCAACCACCCGATCAGCTCGTTGTTCCCCCCCCCCCCCCCTTCAGACCGACTGTTGCATGTAAATGCGAAGTTTACTCAATTTAGTCAGCCCGTAGGCGCTTGCTTACAGTCCGGTCGGCCTGTATATCTAATAAGGCCTACAGCTCGTCCGCAGCTTCCGCTTCCAAGGAAAGTTTTGTGAGGAGCGGAGAGGAAGCTGTGGACAACGGGGTTAAGACTGTAATGGTGTGAGTGTGTATTGCTACAAGTCTGCATTAGTACCATGTACAAGTGTAAGTCAGGATTGGTCTTGGGGTGTCTGAAATGGTGTAAGTGTAAGTCTATGTCATCTATGTAAGTGTCGGAGCTACTCTATCAAATTATTATCTCAGTATAAATTGATATGTGTGATAAGTTGATACTATAAACTATAGTCATAGTATATATATTCTGCACTCTCTTACCAAATGGTCAATTTGCATTTAATCAAGAATTTATGCTTTAATCAATACATGCTTTTATATTTTTCTTTAAGTTCTGTTGTTTTTTTTGTAATCCTCGTCACTAAAAAATAAAAAAAAAAAATGGAACACACACATTCATGTAAACACATACACACATACCCAAAAATAGGCACATCCACACTCACATACATGTGCAGACACACACACACACATTGCTTTGTAGTTTATACTGTGCCAAATTTTAAGGGTTGTGTTTTCAGTTTTCATTTTGTGTTTTGGGGTTGTTTTTGTTTTGTTTTTTGGTTTTTTGGGGGGAGGTTGTTTTTGTTCATTTGGATTTGTTTTTTTTATTCTTTTAAGGTTAGTTTTGACCTTGAAACAGCCCTCAGAGTTGATAAAAGTCATACCATTGCTAATAGTAAAAGCTTTTCAATCATAATACGTAAAAAAGAGAAAAAGTAAAGTTTAGTCCCCTGTCTGATTTAGACGTTGGGCAAGTGTCCTGTTAGTGGGACCCTCAACCTGTGCCATCGACATTATGTAGTAGGCGGTGGCAAGTTCCTTTCTGCCTTGCTTTACTTTTCGTTTTGTCTGAAGAGACTAAGCTTCCCATTACTGATGGGTGGGCAGAGCGGAGGCAGAAAAAAATCCCGGCACAACTTAGGATCGAACTCGGGACCTTCTGCTCGAGAGGCGAGCACACTAACCACTGCGTACAATAAATATATAATTTTCAGAAGCAAAGGCAGGAGGGGGAAAAATCTATTCTATCTAGGGGGATTAGTAAAACTCAAAAGCCATGAAGGTTGGTTATTGTTATACTACTACTACTGGCCCTTTTTTTTTTTTTTTTTTTTTTTTGTCACTGCTTTCAGTTCGGTCTACTGTCTAGCTTTTTTTAAATTTTTAGTCTTGAACTCATATAATATTCCACACTGACAACCCATTTTGTTCCTGTGATAATATAATTATTAATGTTCTAAAGACTGTCCTGTGTGAAATTAAGTTGTTTTTTGTTTTTTTGGGGGGTTGTTTTGGGGGTTTTTTTAAGCATGAAATTCAAGCAAGGTGTGGATAAAAGATATAGCATTTGCAGTCTTAAAAAGGAATATCTTATGCCAATCCAGCACCAATGAGGAGAGGAAAGGAGAGTCTTATTACGCACATCAAAGATATTGGGGCCATTTGCCCTTTTGAACATGTTAGTGATGCTGATTTTGATTTGAGAAAATCTTACTGTAAAAAGAAAAATGATATAAGAATGAAATGTCTCCTTCTACAGTATTATTCATCAAATTATAGTTCCATGAAAATGTGTTTGTTTGGATGCTTTCTGAAGTTGTGGCTGTTGGTTAGTTGGCTCCTCTTCCCAACATGGTGTAATCTGGGTCGTCAAGTTGCTTTGCAACTGTTAGTATTGGAATTCAGAAGGCTTAGCTTTGGCTCTAGGTTAACATTGTTCTTTGGTTCCTTTAGGCTACGTACATAGTGGACCCGGACTTGGACCCGGATGTGTGCAACCCTGCCGTGCCTCGTACGGTTGCCCGGCCCATGAGAACATGCATAGTAGACCAGGACGAGCCGGGCCGGACCCGGCTGCTAACAAACATTTTCACATCAACGAGGTCAAAGTGACACTAATGGGGCGATACAAGTTAAAGTTATGTCAAGTTACAGGTTAAATTTATTGTGTTATGTTAATTTTACGGTGGTGGTAGAGGAAAAGAAACATTCCACACCCAAGATGCTATTTCGCTGTGCACCAAAACAACAAATTACGATACATTCACATCTCAAATTGATGCCTTCAATGAATCAGAGGGATTTGCTTAGAATTCCAGGATGAAGCATCAGACATTCTGTAATCTTCTTCAGCTCTGTGCTGTTGATCTGAAGGAAAGGTGAACAAATTTCTGTTGAACATGGTTGAAAAAAAGGACGCACATGATAAAATTTTGATAGAAGTTCAGTCCCTTGACCAGGACTGCCAGGAAAAGTACGGTTTGCACAATCAGAGCAAACATGGCTATAAAAACCCGAGTTGGGCCGGGCGGACTATGCACGCTTTGAACAGGGGAAGTGATCGCCAAAAGGGATTGGCCAGTGCTGGATTTTTTTCTCCGGGTCCACTATGCACGTAGACTTAATCTGGGGATTAGGAGGGGATTGGGGAGGGCAAAGGTGCTTTGATCTGGGGCTAGGGTATTTGCAAAATTGGTGAAGCTTATAAATCTTTTCTTTTTTTTTTTTCTGGGGCAAATATTTAAGGTTGGTAATTTAAAATAATTATAATTGAGTCTCATCTGTCTATCATTATTTTATTTTTGCCTTGCATGCTTGAAATGAAATTTTGTTCAAATCCTTGTTACTTTGTACGTAAACCCTGAAGGTTGTGATTTGCCATTTTTTTTTGTTTCACCCCCAGCAACGAAATCCATTTTTGTTCTGCTTTTTGTTCTCGTTAGGGGCTTTTGTTTGTTTGTTTGTTTGTTGGGTTTTTTTTGTAGTTGTTTTTTTTTAAATATCCCTTTTCTTTGCAGCTGTACAACTGTACTTACCAATAACATGCTCATCATAAAAGTACTTTTTCGTTTTGTTGAAGAAAGGTTCAAAGACTGGACTGTGTGGAGATTGATTTGTATCATGTCTTATATTGGCATAACTACAAATTGTAAACATATTTAAAGTTGCCACCCTCACAAACCCTCAAAGATGAAACAAAGAAAATTATGAGATGGCCAAACTCTAACCCTTCATTGATGAATGGCAATGAAAATATAACAACAGCATGTGTACCGGGTAATGAAACTCTAAGAAATAGATGATATTAATATGTAGTAATCTACTGTTTGCTAGTTTTGAAATTGTTTGTAATATTTGTTGCACTTGAAGGATAACCAATTATGGATGACAAACAATTGAAACTGCTTTATATTTATCATCATTGTGGTTAATGAATAATTATGGTAAGCAAAGCTAAAGATAACTTGTTGACTTCCAATTTCTCTACCGCCACTTATTTTTGTTTTGACTCTTAATTGAATTCATTAAAGGGAACCCCGTAAGTGCTAAGTCATTCCATTTGTGGGGAAAATCCATTTTTCATTCAGCATTGTTTTGTTTTTTTAGTAGGGTGTTTTTTTTACATGTATATGGAGGAATATCAATTGAAAAAACACTAAAAAAAAAACCCAAAAAACATGTCACGTATCACTATTAGTTAGAGCTTATTGTGATGACCATGATCCATCAAATATATCATTTGAAATTCTTTGCGATAATGACAGTAAATTTGAATACTCCAGGTGGAAATTTTACTGTGCCTTTGTGTGAATGGTCTTCAATCCAAATAAATATTTGTTGATCAAGTCAAGTCCTTTCATCGTCTTAGTGTTTACCTGTGCCAGAACTCAATGCCATTGAACCCAATGACAAAACGTTAAGTTAGAAGCCTACAGAGGCAGACAAGAAACTCCCTCTACTTGGTTTCACCAGACGCTTTAAGGATAAGTCAGGACAGCTCCCTATCTCTCCTTTATAATTAATTTAGCGTGCTCATCGACGGTCCGCACTAGCCGCTAGGGAGCGCTAGGTAAGCGCAATTATATTAACTTACTGAAGACTTTATGGCGCATCGTCGCTAAGTCAGCTGAGACGGATGCGCAAACACTTGGCACACCATACTTTAACCTTTAATATCTCTTATTATAATGCGCCAAGAGTCGGCGCAATCGTCTCCTACACTTCCTCTATCATTTATTTCGTTTCGTAAAAAGTTCGACAGAAGTCGGTTGGGTCATCGTAGCGGAAGCGACTTGCACTCGTCATCCAAACCGAAACAAGGAAAATGGATGCTCCATAAAGCGATCGCGACCATAATCTTTTCTCCATGTTTGACGCTTCTGTTCATAGATCTAAATCTAGCAATGACTCAGATCATTCAGATTTTGATCTGAGCAACGATCAAGACCCTATTTACGTTCCCATACCCTCAAATTTTGATGATGAAAGCTCTGAGTCGGGTGACGATAAGCTTTCAACTTCGACTACTAACAAAGCCAAATATATTTTTCGAAAACATCAAAATACCCTTAATTTGAATAAATCATTTTTCAAAAAGTTTAAAAGATATCATTACAATTCTTTATAAACTACGTTGTCTCATCTTTGTAGTGTGTAAAAAAATTGTGTAAATAGGTTCTAATTTGAATTTTTAGTGATTTTTTCAAAATGCCCTTAAATAGCCAGTCTCTTGGGTATGAAAAGTTGTCTTGGCCTCAGTCCTCAGTGAGTTAAGTTAAATTAAGTCCCCTTTTCCAGTGCGCTTATGACTGGCTCTCTCTTATGAGAATAAAATAATAAATAACTTAGCGCCCCTTAGCAGCTAGAGTGGACCAGAGATAAACGCAAAAATAGCCAGCTGTCATGTCTTATCCCTATACTGTCTTTGGTTTCACTAAGCAATTTCCATCATGGGAGTGAAAAAAAAAAGCGGAACACTTTTTTTTAAAAATCCCAAACCAGACTAAAAGTTAAAGTGATTTTTTAAATTTTGTTTTTCATCTTTATCCTTTTATAGGCAGCCAACTTTCATTGTAAGGATGTGAAAAAAAAAGAATTGTGTTCCTGCACCACTCCTCCCTCTCACACACACACACACACACACACACACACACATACGAACACTTTGTAGCACAATGAAATAGATCTGACACATTAGATCTAGACAATTTCAATGAGCCCCATAGAGAATAATTACAGTATAACTCGGATATAACGGCCCCACCCTTTCTCGTAACGGAGCAGGAGGCAAGGCGGGCTTTAACAAAACTGGACATCAACAGGGCTGAGGGACCAGACAGCATCAAACCACGGCTACTCAAGTCGTGCAGTGACCAGCTGGCATCGGTCCTCACTTTTATCTTCAACTGGTCTCTTACAACCTCCGTCATACCAGCATGTTTCAAAGTGTCGACCATCATACCTGTTCCCAAAAAACATTCCCCTGAAACACTCAACGATTATAGGCCAGTTGCCCTAACATCTGTAATTATGAAATGCTTAGAAAGAATTGTTCTCTGTCA
>JBCHJU010037417.1:0-11688 GCA_039654505.1 Plocamopherus imperialis | reverse complement strand
TACAGGTATATATTATACATATGGGACTGGCCAAGGCTTCAACTCTATTTAGAATGAAACTATCGCAAACGGATATCCAATGAAAGTGGGTCACGTTCAGGCAAATACATATAGGACTGCAGCATGCATTGCAAGAAGAAGACAGCTGTTATTGGAGGTCAAGCAGCAACAAGCCTATGACCTGAATTACTATATGGTTTTGTCTGAATATGCTGGAATTCGATGAAATCAATCACATATTTTCCGTCACAGGATAATTAGATTTTTAATGAAGGTGACAATGATTAATGTGCATGCCTGCCTTACATGCGGGGACCTGCATAATTCTGTATTTACACCTCCTCGTGGATGCCAGTCAAACACATAGCAAAACGATCATCTCCTTGATGTATCATACATTAACTTTTAAACGATTGCCAGGACTTCGTCTCTCAAAAAGACAGCTGAAAAGCTAAAAATTTTGAACTTTCTGAAAGAGAAAAAAATCACACGGCTAAAGGCGAAGAAGTTCCCAATGCTAACGATCCTAACACTGTAAAGACTACGCTACGATTACACAGACAACTTTGCAATTTCATAATTAGCTCAGAAAATATGGCTCGTTCATTAAGTGCCTAGCATTGAAATGATTTATTTGCAGCAATTTGACCTCAACACTATCCCTATCTCAGCAGAGAAGCACAAAAGCCAGGTTGATCTCGAGAGAAATACCCCAAGTGTATCACAGCTATAATTAATTTTAATTTGCAAGATGAGTAACTTAGTACAACTGCAAACGTTCTATGTTATATCATTAATTAATTGTTTAAACTGTTTGTTTACCATTACCACAGATGGTAGGCCTCCTCGTCCTGCAATAGGCAGGATAAATGAGTGCCTAGTCTCATCGGAGATGGATGATAAACTAGGAGGTCCCACGTGCTTTTGGGCATGTAAAAGAACCCTCGCTTCCATTCTACCAAAATAATCATTTCGGTATCATACATCCCCACAACCTCTTGCAGTTATTGACTATTTCATTTGTTTGAATTCAATTAGAAGAGGCAAAGATCGAAGGGAAAGGGAGCGTGGCTGGGCATTTATTCTCCCCTTAAATGCCCTGGCATTGCAATAACATTGCTACAAGTTCATCAATTCGAACGCAAAGAGCCACTATAAGCATAAAGGCGCGCATTTCTTTTCAGCTGGACTGTTATTACTGATGCTATACGAGCATTCCCATTGGAGTTGAAGGATAGATTATATTAATGTTCTCTAACTATACGACATGTATAAATGAATGTAAGGCTTTTAGTTTTGTTTTGTATTTTTTATCATTGACATTTAATAAACGCTAGAGTTTAGAGTGCCATGATGAAGGTACAACGCAACTCCTAATTACGCAGCAAAAATTGTAATGCGCTTCATCACACCTTAAGAAAATAGAATTTCACCAATATAGTTCATGGTGCCGTACTGAATGAGTTGGCCTTTATTCATGACAATATATTATGAATCGGGAGTGATAAGTTGACATGTGCCGTCGCATTGGAAATTAAAGATTGCACCATATCCCTACCTCGTAATCATAAAAATAATATTATCATTGAATATAGTTATTCTATTATACATGGGGCTACATAACAAACTATTGCAAGTGATCTTTATTCATCTTTTCAACTACCGTACTGCAATGAAATGAGCGACCATCCCATTGTAGATCCAGCATGCTTACCGTTTTACCTTGAGTGATCTCTAACACCACAATTCTTTCGTATAATGAAGGTCATACATCTCTTTTGAGCATGGTAATAATGCGTTAAAATAATAGCTCATTAAGTCTCAACTCTTTTGATTGCTCACTCATAATTGTTTATAAAGTGTTAGTATCTCAGTTTGGTCAAAATGCTGATAACATGCATCATCATCATGAATTTTAGCAATTTGTGGAAAAAACCAACAAACTCGTCAATGAAATGTAGCACAATGAAATAGATCTGTCACAATAGATCATGACAATTTACTTCCCTGAGCCCCTTGGAGAATGATGACAGACATAGAGGAAAGAATTTTAATTCCATTTCGTAATAAGATAATTTGAAAAGAAGCATTTCTGGTTCCACTGAGAATTGAACCTGATATATTGATGCCCATTCGCATCGCAAGAGAGCAGAGTAAACAAGCCACTTCACCCCTTCTTTGCCCCAAAGTTGTTTTGTTATTTAACTGGTGTGATTTTCATTGAATTAAAGCTTATTGTCTGCTGCAGCATTTTGGTACAAGAATAAAGTGGTTTTTCGTTTTTCGAACTATAGAATACGAGCACCAAAACAATAGGAATGACTACATGTATTTAAGAGGAGATTGGCTGTTGTAAGACATGAATGTGTAAGGTAGACATACGCATTTCTAATTGTTACGATATACGACTGTGCTCTAATTTACCTGATGCAATTCTTATACTTTGATGCCTTTATTTCCACAATATTAAAGTTATAATATGTTTCATGGAAGGAGTTACTGATACTTTGAAGCTTAACATCATACTATGTTTTGTGTCGTGAGTCATTGATACTTTGAATGTAGCAAAAACAAGACTGCTACTGGTGTAAGTCCAATGAAAAAAACAGTAAGTGGTGAAGGAAAGGGGCTTAACTGCAAACAGATGTCGAAATTGACTCAAAGAGATGGCGTATGTTTACTTACACCTTTGTTCCATGACGATTTTTGCCACTTCTAAGGCGTAACTCGAATATCTTGAAAATTATCAAATTTATCGCGTTCTTTTTTATACCAACAGATCCGGCGCTTAAAAATCTGTATGTATGCATAATTTCAAATCATTATCTTGAAATTTGACAAAACAAATCAAGTTTTTTGTCTCTCCTGAAAAGTGGTCAAAAAAAGATATGCCTTAATTCCATGACACCCGCAAAATACTTAAAACTATAATAGTGTAAATTCTCTGTTAAAAAGAGGGGGTGTATAGTCATAAATACAAGTTTTTATATCTTGTTATGGAATGACAAAATAAATGAGGGAACAAATTTCAACACTTGGAAATGTACATGAAAGTTTTATCTTATTATTCTGTGTACAAAAAAAATAATAAAAAAATATTAAAACATATCTATTTTTTAAATACATTATGTCTGAGATCAGGCCTGAGATTATCTCTTGGGGAGGGCAGGCAAAAATTGCATTGCAGTGGCATGAAATTATGAGGGCATACGGCAATTAACAGGGGCACAAGGCAAACAATTTTCTGATTGTAAAATCCACTAGACATGAACCAATAAAAAGCGCACAATTAAAAAAAAACCGAATAAAACTATAACCTTTGGGTTAATTTCGAAAAAAAAAAAGTATTTAAAAGGAAACCATTTAAAGAACTTTTAGATTGTGGAAAACATTAAAAAAGCTTGGTCAGTCATTTCAAAATGTGAAAAATCCCGTTTAAACTCAAGCAATGAGACTCACATGAGGGGTACAGCTGAAAATGTACCCTTATTGTTCAAATGAAGATGGCTGATACTTAACCCTTCAAAATACGATAAAAAAAAGTTTAAAGGTTAAATTTTCAAAAAGTAAGGATGTGAGAATCTGGATGGATGAATTAGACTAACAAAATGAGAAATGTGTACAACTTAAATGTGTGACTGTATGTAGGCCAGTAGCTAGGCATATATTATGAAGGAGGGTTTGGATACCGATGGATAAATGGATGTAGGCCGACCACGAGGAACGCGCGAACATGATCAGTATCAAAGACGGGTCCCATGGAAATGGAAATAAGCTACGATTTTAGGAATGAAAACTAACGAATGTGATTCAGAGAGTTTTTTCTAAAGTTTCATGGAAAGCCGGCCTTACGGTTCTTGGTGTATTCCAAGAAAGAGAAATCGGTCTTTCAGAGGTACGATTCTTGATTTTTTCCAAGACAGTGGTGGTGTGGGGGGGGGGCGGGTGGGTTGGTGAGTGTTTGCGTGTATTTGTGAGTGTCCAAAATACACAAAAATCATTCGAGATTCCTTACGCATAACACTGGCTCTCATCTGCCATTTGTTAGAAATTTACAGGAGTACATGATATCAAAACTACATTATTCAGATCTACTCGTATTATCATTTTGTTATCCGTCTCAAGAAGTGGTATCGCTGCATGTAAATGACAGTAATCACAACGGTAGTAGGGGTACATTTGGCTCGTCATTGTTCATTATGGTGCCCATGAATACACGCCTATCATAGTACGAACATAAAAATCTATTTACAAAATAAACAGGACAATTCACCTACTGCATCTTATGAACAAAATCATATCCGTTTATTTTGAATGGACTGCATTTAATTTACAAACGAACAAAATAAGAAACGCATCGTTAACACATGACAGCGTCTTTTGTTTTATAGTTCAGTATACCAGCACAGGGCGGGCTTAGCTACACTACAATCAACGGACACCTCTACAGTTTAAACATAGTAAAACTGTTAAAGGAATTGACTTGTTAAAGACAAGCACATGTTCTGTATGGAACTGAATAATAACGCTTCAATGTAGAAAGTTCGAAAAGAGCAATTAAGTGATATTAAAATCGGAAGTTAATATCGTATGGAATTTTCAGCTACAGGGTCATTAGTATGTGGGATTGTCTGTTAAGAACGTAGTAATTATGCTAGTTTATTTCGATGCCATTAGTTCATCTTCTATTTTATCTTCCTCTTCTTCGAGTACTGAACCTTTTCCTTCAAATATCAGTCTTTCTAGGCATGGAAGTTCTTTTGATAGAACCGTAATATATTATTTGTCTTATTTTAGTGACTGGGCATTATCCATAGATGAAATACTGATGTGGATGAAGACAATTCTGTCATCCTACAGAATAAAGAACAAACAATTGTCTGACCATAACGGATAAGAAGATGTTTTCTTAAAAGTCAACTTATCTTTCTTTTAATCGTTGAGCGACTATTAGCAGTGCAAAAATTCTCCCTGAACTCCTGCAGATTTTTTTTCAGTTTTTTTTGGTTTATTTTTGTTTTGTTTTTGTTTTTTTTGTTTTTCTTCTTGTAGTAAGAAAATTGTCGAAATATACTCTCCGTAAACACCGCGCGAGCCACCAGTGCGCACACTTTCCAGCAAATAATTGATTATCTTTATATTACACACACCTATATCATGCGCAAATGCATATGTCAAACACATATTACATTCGCAACAAACTATACTGTGAATAACAAAGAGTTTTATGGGCTTTCATTAAGTTGTATCAAAGCAAGGGCAAAGGTTATTTTTATCATACATTACATAATGTGCTAAATTGTTGACGTGCTTACTGGGAAACCTTCCTTAACCATTTACAGTTTATTTGTTGTTGTTTATTTCAAACTTGTCATGGTTCATTACAATAGCTGTAATCCTTTCTGCAATCGCAGAAATCTCATGCACACATTATATCTCTAATCCCTGAAGCGAACGAAACCAAAACTCTTTCAGCAAAACGAAACAAATATCCAAACTTTTACACAACTAGTCGTGGCCTTCGCCCCAGCTATTTGGCCACCGAAAGCCGTACGCCCACACTCTGTCATGAGCGCGATTTGACCACGATTGGCCTTTAAATCGGGACGAATGCGATCGTACACATCCTGATGCGAGGGAAAATTGTAGTCAACGATTGATCACGTTGATTATTCTGATATACGGGGCAATATTAAGTCAAAGAGTTAAATTGTGCCGTGTGCTCCTGCCGATATAACAATCGGTGATATTCAAAAAGTTAAGGAAGTGACACCCTGATTTTTTATTTATTTTGACCTTTCCTCTTTTTCCGCTAAAGATTTAATAATAGTTTGATTTTCACTCAGTACTACAAATGTATATGTATTCAATTCATTTGTATTTCATCGTTACCATTTTTAATTACTTACCAACAGTTGAAGATGATGTATCGAATTTTCATGACGGCACAAGCTTCAATTATACTCGTATAATCATCCAGTCCTTTCTTACTGTCATTAATTGGTTATATACATTCATTTCATTTTTTGTCTTTATTGAACATTGAGTTTTGTAACTTTACATATCTCATTATTCTAGAGTTGATCCTGGTGGGTCAAAAGTACCGTTACAATTAACACAGTAATTTAAATAAAAAAAAAATAACAAACAAAAAATACAACAACACAACAACAACAACAAATCAAAACAAAATCATATGTATAACGTTTTAAAAAACTGTATACGAGGTCTTTCAATGTTGTTGTTGATGTTTATTGTTGTTTTTTTTGTGTATGTTTTTTTGCTGTTGTTTGTTTGTTTGTTTATTTGTTTATTTGTTTGTTTGGTTGTTTGTTAGACATACGGATGACTGTTTCAATCATAACGTTTATAAAAGCATCAAGCATCCATACCCACTAGCAGCGCACCGCATTTTTAATGCAAATAAAACATATTGTGTCTATGAAAAGAAAACAAAATAATGTCATAAGTATTAATGTGCCTTGGAATTGTTCAGACCATACAGAACTTTTCCACAAACAGTCAACTAGAAAGCTCATCCTCCCCCCTCCCCCTCCCCCAATTTCCATCCTCCACCCTCCCCGTTTGATGACATGTAAAAAGATAAACGGAAAAGACACAAAACAAAGAAACCAACAAACAGGCAAGGGGGAAAAGGAAAAAAAAGAAAACAAAATAATGTCATAAGTATAAATGTGCCTTGGAATTGCTCAGACCATACACAATTTTTCGACAAACTCAAGTAGAATGCGTTCGGACCGGAGAAGCTCAGCCTCCCCCCCCCTCCACCCCCCCCCCTTTCCATTCTCCGCCCTCCCCTTTTGATCAAATGTAAAAAGATAAACGGAAAAGAAACAAAACAAAGAAACAAACAAACAGGCAAGGGGGAAAAGGAAAATAAACAAAAATAAAAAGAAAGCAAAATAAACTATTTAAACACCAAAAATAATAACTACAAAAAACACAAGAAAACAACATAAACACATCCAACAACACAACACATAAAAGAAGAAAAACAAACCAAAAGGAAACAATCTCCATCCTTCGAAAAAGAAGGAACTGGCCCCGCATTTCTCCGACAGAAAAGGCTCGTAAAACCAACAAAACAACAACAAAAAAAAAAAAAAAAGAAAAAAAAAGACAAATTGACAATTCTAAACATGAACTTACCTTATTAAGTAGCTTACATCCAAAACATCAATAACAAATCAAACTAACGAAACAACTAAACAATATTCAGCACGAACATTAATTCATCCCATTTTTGAAAGAAATGATGATGGCTATTTACAAAATGAAAATGTTATTTAGGTAAGGATAGAGAAATGGTTAATTGAATTTACAACATGAGAATTTCATCCCTCGTCCTAGACCTAGAGCTGCCTCGGACAAAGCTGCTATGCCTTCTGGGTCGAGAGAAGATATGACGAAGCTCAATGCGGAATTTCTTCCCCGACAAGATGTAAATGAAAAAATTGGAGGCATAATTTATATTCATGACAGCCTGAAAAGAAACGAATAATAAAAATAATGAGAATCGTTTCTAATTCCCAAAATGAATAAAACAATAACTTTAGATTAAATGAAAATGAAAAATCATATTTCGCATCTGTGACTAGTGGTGGTCCCCACGGAAGCGTTTTGGGACCGTTGCTATATTGCGTTCTATTCATAAACCATCTTCCATACTGTCCAATTTACCTGTAAAATATTTGCTGACAACATGAAAATTTATGGCTCCTCTAAAAGTAATGAAACTCTTCAAAATGATTTGCTGTCCGCATTAAAATGGTCGAAGAAATGGCAGCTAAAACTTAATGTTTCTAAGTGTCATGTCCTACACATTGGAAAAAAGAAGTCCTTGAAAAGAATATTTCTTGGATTCGGACCTACAAAGGCCTTTGTGTTACCTTCGACTCTTACTTGAGCTTCGACTGGCATATCAATGGCTGCATAAGTAAAGCAAATCGACCTTTGGGAGTAATTTATAGGTCTTTTATGACAAAACCACTCTCTCTCTCTTTTTGTCCCTTTACAAATATATTATGTTCGGCCAATCGTAGAGTGTTGAAACTGTATATTATTATGTAATCCCTTATTCAAAATACAGTCTGTCTCAATTGAAAATGTTCAGAGACGAGCAACCCGAATCCCTGAATTGTGCCATTTATCATATGTTGAACGATTAAAATATTTACGATTTCCTTCCCTCAAATATCGACGAAAACGAGACGATCTTATACAACTTTATAAATTTGTTCATCAGATTGATGACATAGACATGCCCTGTCTTTTTGAAATATTCACAAAACATTTGCTAGAGGGGATGAATATAAAATTCACCAAACTAGATGCAGTACGCCATGTATTAGATAAATTCCCGTTTATTATGAGAATTTTGGCATCGATGAAAAGCACTTAAATATATTTGTTTAAAAATGCCGCTTGTCTGAATAGTTTTAAAATCTACTTAATATTGAGATGGTTGATGCCTACTTTATTTGTGATGAGTAAGATTTTCTACCGTAAGTGGGTTCTCTCTTTTAACAGTTCATATTTTACTTGAAAGCTCCTTTATCCTTTTTGGTGCTGGATGTGCATTTTTCAAAATATGTGCATGTTTTTGTTTAGGTAAATTATCACATGTCAAGTCAAAATTTTAACTCTTTTGCATTGTCATGTTTCTTCATTTATAATTGCATTATTGCCATTATTACTAAAAGCAATTTAAGGATCAGTTCACCTATTCAGCCCCAGAAACCTGATAAGATAAGATGATATAAGATTTCGTTATAGTATTACCATGTTCGGTTATATTTTGCAACATAAAACATGTCCTAATATTTCAAGATTATTTTAATAGCATACGTCCTCACTTTCACTTTCCTGAGATACCATCTTTTTTGTTTACTTTACTTTACTTTCTGGCTGAGTCTATCCATTGTTGAATGTAGCCCTTCGCCGATGATTTTCAATAATCTTGGTCTTTTGCTTTTTCATACCATAGAACTCACTCTATCACTGCGATGTCGTCCCTATATCTTTTAGGTGGTCTTCCTCTTTGTCCTTTACCATTGATTGATTTCCATACAGTACAATTTCTACTCCATCTTTTATCTTCTCTTCTTGCCCATGACCAGTTTCGTTTTAATATTTATGTTTCTGTGTCCATAACTTTTGTTTTGCTTCTTATCTTCTAGCATGATACTCTATCGCTAATCTTGACATTAATCATTTTCCCTTCCATGGCCCTTTGTGTTGTCTTTAATTTGTTGAGAATGTTCTTTGTGGTGGTCTATGTCTGGCATCCGTATGTAAGTGTTGGTAGTAAGCATTGGTCGAAAATGTGTCTCTTTAGTGTTGTTGGTATTTGTTTGTCTTGCAAAATTTCTTTATTTTTACCAAAGCAAATCCATCCTGCCCGTATCCTTGCTATTACGTCTTGTTTTGTTGTATCTTTCAAGTAAGTTGTTTGTCCCAGATACTTATACTGTTGAACCTGCTCTATTAAATCATTCTCTATCTTTATGTCTTTATAATTTTCATAGTAAAGTTGGTCATATACCGTGTCTTTCCTCAGTGAATTTTCAAAGCAAATTTCGTGCTTTCATCGTTTATAGCATTTAGTGGTTTTTCCATTTGCTTGGAGTTATATGTGAGTAGAGCGACATCATCGGCAAATCTTAAGATTAGTCAATTCTTCGCCTTCTGTGAGTAAATCTTTCTTCAATTCAGCGTTCTTGAATATTTCCTGTACAGCTGCATTAAATAGTTTGGGTGATATAACATCTCCTTGTCTCACCCCTCCTGTACCTTAATTTCATCCGATGCGTATTCTTGCTGTTGCATTTGCGTAGTTTTGAAGGATTTTAATGTAGGTCTCATTGATGTTGATATTTCTGAGGGCCTCAAATATGGCAAAGTGTTCTATCGAGTCGACAGCTTTTTCACTGTCTGTGAAACCTATGCTTAGAGGGAGGTTGAATTCGTTTGTTTTCTAGATAATTTGGTTTATTGCTTCGAGGTGGTCAATGGTTGAAAATCTTTTGCTGAATCCTGCCTGTTCATTTGGTCGATTTTTGTCAAAAATGTTTCTAATTCTGTTTTGTAGTAATCTTGTACATATTTTATAAGTGTGTGACAGGAGGCTTACTGGTCTGTAGGTTTTTATATCTTTCGGATCGCCTGTCTTGAATAGGATGGTTATTTTTGCCTCACTTCAGCTTACCGGAATGGTAATTATGTTAATAACATAATATCATTGAATACTTTAGTAAGATATCTTGTTATACATTTCCCTCCGAACTTTAAAATGTCGCTTATTATCTCGTCTATTCCTGGCGTTTTATTTTTCTTCATAAGGTCGAAAGAATCATGAAAAGAATTATACCTTTTAAAATACAAATTAAAGGGAACTCCTAGATGCAAATTATACAAGTTTATGCACCAGCAACAAGCTATAATGACGAAGCAATAGACTCATTCTATGAAAATTTAGAACATGATATAGACAAAAGCAGGAAATATGTTCTAATCATGGGAGATTTTACAAGACACGATCCATCAGTCTAGATACATATATATAAATTTAAATATTCGGAAACAAATTTCTTACAATCTATCTCTAACGAGCCCCATTCTCAGTTCACCTGTACTGAGAGAGCTGCACTATACTTCATGTGATAATGAGAGAGCCAGCCTTCGTAACGACTGGAACATAACACGAATGCATAACTACAGAACATAATAATGAACTTTTACAAAATCCCTATACTAAACGTAAAGGGAGCGTGGACAGTTCAGCAGTTGGGGCACTCGTAGAACAAGCCAAGGGCAAGCGGTTCAATTCCCACTTTGTAAGTTTGAGCTTAAACCTAAATTTTAAAGGGGTGGTGGGTGTGGGGGCGGGCAAGGGCGGGGTTCCACTTTCTTATCCAGTGATAGGCAGACGAATGACAAACTGTGAGTTCCACTCGCATTTGTGCATGTAAAATAACTGTAATTAACATAGAAAAGGGCACACCACATCGACCTGGCAAAATTCAGTTTCGATCAAAGTAGTCCTTTCACTCTCAGACACTCTACAGACCTCTGAATTTTAGTGAAGTGGCAAAGATCAGTGGTGAGGGGAGTGGGGCTGGTCATCCACATTCCTCTGATAGTTCTAGTGTCGTTACAACATCGTCACCTCTGACGAAAAGGCCAATAATAACCTAATAATAAAGTGCCCCCCCCCAAGAAAAAAATAAGTAGAAAAAATGCACAGGCAATTACGGCGAGGCGCATGACTATGTTCATATGGTTTCCATCCCATTCAGTCCAGTGAAGCGGAAGATATGCCAAAATAGTGAGGCGTGATGACGCTCTAATCGAATCAGATCACCGGGTGGTCTCCGGGCTGACCGTCCAATCAACTATGGCTCCACTAAAATTGATAAAACTTCGGATTGTGTGGACCGATTTTTTTGGAACTGAGTGAAATTGACCCATAACAATTATTCTCTAAATGAAACGTTGTTGTTTTTGTACAGTGGGATGGGCTGTATCACCCTCATCATCATCATCATCATCATCATGATCATCATCATCATCATCATCATCATCATCATCATCCTCTGGGGATCGTTAGTCTCCAGCTCTCTCTCTCTCTCTCTCTCTCTCTCTCTCTGTCTCTCTCTCTCTCTCTCT
>JBCHJU010037306.1:0-11688 GCA_039654505.1 Plocamopherus imperialis | reverse complement strand
TACATGTAGACAAACGGACAGACAAATAGTATTATGTTTTTACAAACCCGGGCAAGGCCGGGTGCCCAACTAGTAAATTAAATAAAAAGATCATAACAACACCCTCCTCCCCCCCAAAAAAAAAAACCAAAAAAACAACAACTAATTGAAGTAACCTTATAGCAGAGTACTAGCACATCCAGCTATCGAATCAAATCACTTCTATGTTAAATCTGATCCAAAGGTTATATTACATGCAAGCATACACGCTAGGAATTGTAAGCATCCTCAACACCATCATCCCCATGATGGGTCAAGCCAGGAGTGAATGATCAATGGATAAGTTTATGATGAGCTTACACGAGCCCTTATGACAGAGCTACATGGTTGAAGGTAAAACCTAAACAAAATCACATAACATGAATGTTTTCAAATGGATGACTCAACAACCTTCGCTAAAATTGTGGCAACAATCTCAAAAATATAGAAAACGGCCCATTGGGCGACACTAGGAAATCACCCTTGAAAAGCTTCAAATCACTATGAATGCTCCTTGAAAGACTTACCTTTATGTACAACATTGGTATAGTCTGTTTTGATTTACTGTAATGTCTGGCTACCCTATAAACTGTCTCTGGTACAAACTCCAAAACCAAATTGAGAAACACCTCATCTTTCTGTGGAGACAAGAATATTTTCGAAGGGTCCATAATTCACATTTGATCACATCAACATATGCACTGTAAAAACTCTAGGAGGCTGATCAAGGATATTATTATCAAAATCAATTAAAATAAAAATCATATGAAAGAAATATACAATATTTATATTTAATATATTAATTTGTGAACTAAAAAAAATGTCCACCTTAACACATATCTTTGTCTTATGATTCATATTTTTAAGTGTCTTAAAGATTTTATATGCACAACCTCAATACCAGTTTGGACATTGGAAAAAAGCAACGAATGCTTTTAAACCATTCAGTGCCACAGCATTCCCTAGTCTAGAGAGCAAACACACCCATCACTCACCTTTTCACCTGATGAATAAAAGAAATATTTGAGCTTGACTATATTCTGGTGTTCCAATTTACGCATTATTTGAAGTTCTCGATTCTGTGAAAACAAAAAAAATTTTGTTTTTGCTTTACAATGGCAAATACCAAGCCAAAACCGGTAAAAACAATTTTGACAGTGATCCTTCAAATAAAATAACTAAAATTTGAAGAAAAAAAAAAAACAACAACAAAAAAAAACAAAAAACCCAGCAAGCAGCTTCTCATCTACAGCAGGAGTGAACTACTTTAAAACGATGATCTCCCCACAATCTTACAAATTTATGAAAAATGTCTATGGCTATGCATCAGAAACTTTCTCTCTCAAAAATAGCATCAGCCGGGACAATGCAAAAGCCCCAAACCTTAAATCGCTTGTCTTGCAAGACTTTCTTGATGGCAACCAGCTCCTGGCTTTCTGTTAATTTGGCTTGGTAAACAACACCAAAGGAACCATTGCCAATGACCTTTGCATCTGTGTAGCTGACCTCCTGGGGTTGGTCTGACCCCCGGCCAGCAGTGGCCAGGACAGTCGTGACCTTATTGCCATCTTTGCCTGAAAAAAAAAAAAAAAAAAAAGTAATTAAAAAAGAACAAGACAAAAGCATGCAATAGGTGTTTCTTTAGATACAACTAGCATGATGATCCCATTTATAAAAATGAAGTGAATTTATGTTATACTGCGATAGTTTTAAAAAATGGGATTGTCAAATCAATACTACTGTTACCTAGTTTGAACGGCTTTATGGCTTCGAATGATTTTTGGTTTGCTTACAGTTATTTTTTAAACCATGCTTTATTTATTTTGATTTTTTAGAACACAAAATACACTGAAATCAGACCTTGTTGATGAAACATGAACATCATATACTTTCTTTTTTCTTAAAATTGCTCCAAATAAATTCATCAAAATTCTATAAATCTTTCCTTCACAGAAAAAAAAAAGGAGAATTGCAAAATTGCAAAGCCATATATGATCTGAATCAACAAAAACAATATAAAAAACATTTTCAGAAAGATTAATAAAAATGAAGAAAAAATATGATTGATGAAGCAGACTATGCTTGCTAACACTTAACAAAAATACAACACCAAAAATTTGAATCAGCATTTAAAAGATGGATATCATTTTTTCTTGAAACTTTATCAAATCTGAATTCAAAAATAGTTGCATTTTTATGATATGATGCAGGGCATTTATTCAATTTGATGACAAGAATTGCTACTTCAGAAAAAAAAAATATGTGTAACTTCGGTTTTAACTTTAAAACTGGTAATAAAGAAGAATTTTGGTTGCTTCCAGCAAAAAGAATAGAACAAAAGTATGATACATGAAAAGATTGTGTTATCAGAATTGAACTGAGTTATCCTTTACTCCCGAGTATATATAAATTATAAAACAATGCCTGCAAAAGCCCACTATATAGAGAAAGTCTGAAGTCAATCAAAGAGTATTGTTTAATGTTCTATGCACTTGTGTCAATAGGGTGTTACACCGGGTACAGATCATTTTGAGCAATTTTGTCTGAAAGTGAAAACAATCAAACCCAGGATTATTTACTTTTTTGTTAAATTCATTTTAAAGAAATTTAGAAGGACTTTATCTAAGAAAATCATCAAATTCTAGCATCACTCCCTAGTTTTGCTATATCCATGTTTGGCCATTGAATTCTTGTTGGGTTTTTTTTTAGGCGTTTGACTACTTGCTTGCAAAAAATCTCATCTTTCAGCAAATCCAACTAAAACATTCCCTATAGTTTACTTTACGACAGTCAAAAAAGTAAAATTATGTTGTTCCCCCTTTCTTCTTACTCTCTTAAAACGATTTTGTGACATCATCCTTAATTTGCCTCCAAGCAGGAAAAATAAATCAAAGTCAGCTGCTACTATGAAGCAATTCCAACCAAATGAAAATGCAGATCTTGATCAATAATAAAAATTATTACAACCAGACCAAAAGAAAAACACAAAAAAACACAAAAAACAAATTTTATCATGCATTTACAGATGTTTTAGATACCAGGTAAATATTTGTATTTGAGAAACTAAAAAAAAACCCCACAAAAAAACAAAAGAAACTATCATTATATTATGGAACTTTCAAACATAAAAAATTTATAGGAAGTAAGCCAGCTATTAGTAACTGTTGATCTGTAAGATGCATGTGACAGTGGTGAGTTTCAAAAAGCTTCACAAAATGAAAGGAATGAACTAGAAAGGTGAAAAATCAATGAAAAACTCATATAACTGACAAAAATCAAACAAAATTAAATCAAAACAAAAAATTTGGGTTTCTATAACTCTCTTTATATATTGTATCATAAAAATAACTGATAAAAATAAACCAAGGAAAAAAATGAACAACAGATAAAAGAACAAAAAGAGTGCAAAGAAAAGTATAATAAGGAAAATGATGTCCATTGATTTCACAGAAACACGAATCGCTTTCTATCATCTACCATATGATACAATAGTCAAACAAACAATACAACACATGTTTTCAGGGGGTAAAAAGTTAATCAAAAGAAATGGAAAAAAGATGAAAAGAAAACATGTGTACAAAAGGGGGAAATCAAACAACTCTACAAGAACAAGAAAATTTTAGAAAAACGAGAACCTTTTTGAGACAATCATTGCGGGCGTAATATGTGAAATGTTTTCATATCGTTACTTACATGACATAAGTCACAATTTCTCTGCTTTAGAAAAAAAAAAGTGCATATTTCACACTTTTTGTATTAATTTTATTGTTTTAAAAAACCATTATGAGAATCAAAGATCAATGAAAAAAACCCCATCATAATCCCAATGTAAATAAAACGACAATCATCCATCAGTACAAGAATAAAATAACTATGACTCAAATTTGCACTCCTTCCAATTTGACTCTTGACAACAAAAAATACAATACTCTGGCCTCAAGAAGTACAATTTTCACACACAAACACACAATATAGAAGAAAGGAAAAAAAAACAGCAGCACGTTTGAACATATTCACAACACTATTTGTTCCTTTTCAAAAGTTAAAATGCTTTCAGAAATTCCAGATATGGCAATAGGATCCTTGACAACAGTTGAAAGGATTACCGGTAGAAATAAGCAGCTTATAAATTTCTCATCTTCATGAATGACTTAATTCTAAGGAATGCGTACATTATAGTCTAAATGACAGAAACAATAAGAACCCATACACCAAAATCAACAACCTGATTCACACATTCAGAAGACAAGAATCAAGAAAGATTGTGGGAGTTGCCCAAAGAGGCAGGACGCTTGGGAATATATGAAGGACGAGTCAAAATCACACCCCTCATCAAATAGGATAAAAGGCACATTAACTTCATCTTTACTTTTCAATATTCCACCCAGAAGCATATTTTATGACACTGTAAACTGGTAAAACAAAGACTTGTATTTTATCTACAAATGTCTCTGTACTATACACAACATGTTTAACAAAAAAAAAGCAAAGAACTTGTTTTTGTGCTCTAAAACAAAACCTCTGATTACTTTTTATCATACCTTAAATATTGTAGTTACTGCCGAATAAACTCTGGCTAGATGGAGGTTTCATTTTTTTTCCCACAAAACTTTTTACAAATATTATTTATCAAAGCCATCCCTCCAATTGGACAGCCAAAAACAAAGATTTTGGCACATTGAACATTTAGATTCGAGAAATTTTTTAACAACAACTTTTAAATATATTCAAGGGCCAGAATAGAATCAACTATGTGTATATATATATATATATATATATATATATATGTGTAGAAAAATAAATGTGCATGTTATGCTCCAGGGGATTTACGAAGGGAAAGGTTTATTAGCCAGGAAGCCAGTACAGGACCAGATGTGAATACAGAGCTAAGCTGTCAATAACTGTTACAGGGCATGAGGGCCCTATGAAGTACGGACCTGTGCTATGATATGATTGTTAATAATATCTCATCAGTCTCGCACATATATATGCAGAACCAATCCTACGCAACATTAGGGTCACCCCTCTGATTGTTTAGCTCATTGAGACAATGATCCTCGTTTTGTTTTCCTGGGTAGTCTGCCAGAGTCCCAGTGCTCTGTTTGCTCAACAGGACAACCAGATTCGGGATGGTAATTGCAACTGTTTATTTAACACAACACAACACGACATTGTTGGTGTGATCATTGTCCAACCATGAATTATCAATCCTCACAATCATCCGGTCATTCTGCGTAAATGGACATTTCGCCTTCAAACTGGACGTTTTCACTGTTTCTGAACGACCATCCAATAAGAGGGTAACAAATGTAAGACATAAAAGCCTGTGCCCTATGACAAAAAAAAAAAGGATATTATAAAAGTAGTTGTCATTTAGTTACATATGTCAACATACATTTATAAATTTATATACAGTACTCGCCGGATTCTTGCACGCTCACGAGAGTAACCAAAAAGTGTGCAGGAATGCAATGTTGCAGGGATCCAGTGTTGTCAATAGTGAAGCACTTGAATTTGTGTTGAGAAGAGGCCATTGTATTTCAAGGCAAATATACAGATTCAATAGAAACGATAAAACAGATTATTCGATAGAGTTGAGGTGTGAAATGAAGTCAACAGCGGCGCAGCGCACTTACAGAGCCTTTAACCTTGTTTGATGACCAATCATAAACCACACAGGTCATCCCTGCCCCCACAATACAAACGAAACAATAGTGGGTGTGGTGTAATGGAAGCATGCAGACTTGGCATGACACATGAACCTTGAAAGTGATGATGTAGAAACCTCCTAAACAGAGGACCAGTCCACATTTGACATTGCCTTTTGAAATTGATTTACATCTCTGGATTCTACTGCATTGACGGGTACATCGATCCACAGAAGGATGGTGGACGGATAGAATGAGTACAAGTGGGTGTTGATGCGTGACTGTGGGATGATGAACTTTCTGCTATGTACTCTAGTGCGCAGTGTGGTTGGTTTTAGGATTTTTCATGCATCAGTTTCTACAAGTTTGTTATTTTGTAAAGCATGCTACATTTGTGTGTTTTGCGTCTTTGTTGAAATGTTTCCACGCCTAGCACCTCGACCAGTTGAGTTGATTTTGAGTCATGTGAGAAGTTATTTTGTATTCACCTTGCTGCTCTTTTTTGGATTCTCGTGCTACTCTCTTTTGGATTCTCTCGAGTTCTTTTATGTCTTTCTGAAGGTGTGGATCACAAACTGTGTGGGCATATTCTAGTATTGGTCTCACCAATGTCTTATAACAATTTAGTCGGATATTTATGGGCAACCTTTCAAATTTCGTAAGATAAAGCCGAGGGTTTTGTTGGCTTTTTTGCATGTTGTTAATATGTGTTTACCTCAGGTGAGATCTGCTGTAAGTTCAACTCCAAGGTATTTTGCCGATGACACATGATGTTCAAGTGCTTCGTTGTGAAGGTAATAATTGGATTTAATGGTTGTTTTCACTAGATTAGATGACTTCGATGCCCCGTCCATCACGCCACCGGTTCAAATCAGTGCACTGTCGCATCACTACTGCTGTCATCATAACGGACATGGAATTTGATGGTGTACTTCAGGCTATGATGCGTGTTACAGTGTACGCATGCACGCACACACACACTCACACCCATCCCCAGTCACCATAATTCCAATAGCTTTTTTATGTGGTGGGTTCTTTGCGTTTGGGATGATCTTAACCAGAACAATTTAATACAATGTATTTTACTTTTCGGTCTTTTAAAATTTTGATTTTTTTTACATCGGGCAAGAAATAGCGTGCAGCAATGCGTACCTTGCGTTCAGTTTCGGGGACTTATTTAGTAGAAAAAATTCAGTAACCAGGCTGAGACATGCACTAATATGTATAGTGCAGGAACCCGGCATGCCGAAATCCGGCAAGTATTGTATCAAATTCTCTCCCATATAGAGGGCAACCAAAAAGAAAATACTAAACATTAACCAAAACCCAAATCACTAATACGCTGACTAGGAAATTCATTTGCAAAATAACTCAACAAAAAAGGTCATAAAGACCAAACAAACACAGTGGCAGTAAAAAGAAAAAGGATAGAGGGCAAAAAGTGTAAGGCAAGAATCCTCTCTATCACATCAGCACAGGCAGAATAAGGAACTGGAAAACCAACCTCCCAGCATATTTTCTGAAAGAAACAATAAGGGGAGTAATAAAGAAGAGATGATGGCTCCAATGTAAGTTTTTATGACACATAGGCCATAAAAATGAAGCAATTTATCAATCTTATAGAAACTAAAGTCTAATCATGGTAACCATGGAGTAAAACTTTTTTGTCACAGAAAGAGCTAGAACAATTACAGACATTGAATAATTCAAGGCAACAATGTGAGACAAATGTCTAAGACAAATATCAAGAGACCATAAATACAGAATTAAGTAAAAAAATTTGATTCTTTCGCAAGGCTAAAATAGAGCTATTTACATAAATTTATAATCAGAGCTTTGACTATAACTGAAATAGTACAAAATGCAAAAGATAAGCATTATATAATATATAAGTGTGTAAATTCCCATCACTTGACAAAATTTTCAACAGGCATTTCAAATGCATACACTAAGATTTGACGCTCAAGGTGACAAAAATAGCATTTTACTCTGAAATGAGACATGAAACAAGACTATGAAACATGAAAGGATGCTGGCTCAAGAGAAGAGAAGCCACACTGTCTGTTGAAAACCAGTGTAGTCAAGGAGGCTCTTTTTTGCATCATCAAAAAAAGTACACGAATAAAGTCAGCGACAGCATTTTCAGGGGCACACATTCAGAAAGTGTCTACCATCTTACAGATAAAAAGTCGTCTACCCAAAACAGACCTTATCTATAGAATTTTAAACTATAATGCATTAATATTGACTTACGACAAAATAAGATTTATAGAAGTCTACCGTAAGCACAGAATATATCTCAACAGCAACAGGACCACTTAAAAACTACATTGATGAGGAGGTTAAAAAGGGAGCTGTAAATGACATTTTCTTCATTCGGGGTTCATATATCATCCCCATTTTAAATTTCAGAGCATTAAATTTATAGCAGAAGTTTCTCTTAGAATCACTTGGTGCTTCTAATCTCTTAGAATCACTTGGTGCTTCTAATAGTACTTAGTTTTGACCTAAAGATGTTTGAGGTGAGACAATTCAAGATGAGACAGCTTTTCAGGAAGGAGTGTGGGGAAAACAGAAAGATTTTCCAGATCGTATGGTTCAATTTTGCTGGTAGAGGTCAAAAAAAAGAAAAGAAAAGAAAATACAAGCATTTCCACATTTTTATGAGATTCTTTTTCCACATCCTAAAAACAAAGGCTTGTCCAGTCTACAAGCTAAAGACCCAAATAAAGTCCAACTTCAGTGGAATCCAGAGTTAAGCTAAATCACTCATTCACAACTTGGCTAAAAAGTACAAAAATTGAGCCGATGATCAGAGATCTGGAGTCAAAAATGTAACCAAAATCAAGAAAGTTGGCATCAATTATATCTTTCATTGTCATTCCCCTCGAGTCAATTCTGAAAGGTTTTGCTGTCTCCTCAATAGTGACAAAATTGTTTTGCAAGTGACAAGCAGACAACTAAAACCGTTGAAATGTTAACACTTTCATATCATGTCATATGACATGGTAAATTATCACATCAAATAGAGTTTTTAAAATGATCCTGGACTATCTGCAAGATAACCTTAACAGGTAATCCAGAAGAGACAGACGCAGGAGAGGAGGGGAGGTGGAAGAGAAAATAGTAACTGAGAAGGGCAAGTGATTTCATATAAAGTGAGATTTGGGTGAAAAGAGATTACTGTGTCAGTTTATGTAAAGAGATCTTGGCTCATAGCCTATGATAGAGAAAACATATTGTGTTTGAGTTGCAGTAAATATAATTCTGTTTCAATTTTATATACAGTTGTGACCGCCGAACATACCGCCACAAAAGATCTCCCGTAATACTTTTTAAAACTTTTCCCGGGTGACAGATTTTTCTGTTTACATCTATATGATAAGAGCGAACAGGGGGTGTGGCACTTATTTTACCCCCGGTATGTTCTGACAATCGGCTGGGATTAAAATACCTGACTGTGTTCAAAACTACTTTTCATTTTAAGCAACAGACGAATTTTACAGAATTTAAATTTGTCTTTAATTTGGTAAGCCGAACCATGATTGATTTCAGCCCTCAAACTCTAGATCTAGATATCTAGATTAAGATCAAGAATCTAGATTCTATCTGGATCTAAGACATCATAAACGAACTAGATCTAAAGCCTCTAAGGCCTAGAATCTAGATCTAGACCTAGATACACCTCCTTCAATCTCTGCTCAGTATGTAGTGATTTCCGTTGTCTAAAGGTAAGTTTACCGGGTGATTCAGGTTTGATTCCTGTTTCCATCAGGGTTTTTTCTTTTTGTGTTTTTAGTTGTCTAAATCCTCGTTCTAAGTAGAACGGGTCACCTTGCTAGTGTGTACATATATTTACACCCGTACATCCCACCCCATCCGCCAAAGATTGCCCATTTAGAGAGAAAGGGAGGAGGGTTATTCAACCAATATGTGAACTGTGGACAATTACTTCCATTCAACTGGGTTTTTTCGTCTCAGTCAAATCCATTCGTAGGGTTTTTTCTAGCCATATGGACACAAATAAAAACATGTCTGGTCATCCCTGACCAAACAGTGACTACTAGACGCTATCTGGACATCTAGGTTATAATTATAGCAAGGAGAGAACAATGGCCGCTCGTAAACTATGCTTGGGGATGTGTCATTGGTCTGTTCATGGTTTTGTTGCCAAGCCATGGTGGTGTGAACAGATGGACACCTGTACTCACATATAACTAACCGCTCTTGTGTACTTACTCTTTTCTGGAAAAGATTCACATAATACCCTACATGCTAGATTAATTCTAATTAGTTGCGTGACTGACACTTTGAAAGGGAGTGGACTACTTTTTTATTAAGGTATCTTAAAAATAATATACCCCTCTCCTCAGTTATTTGTCAAGGTGATATAATGCATTAGCAATTAGGTGTTTAATGATGAATAGGATGAAAACTAAATCACTTCCACTGGAAATCACTTTGGCCACGCCTCCATGGGGCTTTGTTCTCCTTTGAAACTCAATGAGACGGTTATATATATGTAACATTGTAAGATCCGCTTAACATCCCACTTTTCGACTTTCCCCAAGGGTGAGGTCCCAGATGATAGGCGGTCACTACAGCATATAAATATGCTATTGAAGAAGGTTAAAATGTCTTTTTAATAGAGGGGTTGAAGCATTTGGAATGTCAACATGAAATGTTTAAAGGAAAAGGATGTCCATGTAAAAAGTGATGTGTATTTAATATTATCGAAAGAAGGATAGAGAGGGGGGGGGAGGAAGGAGGGAAGGGCAAGAAACAGGAGTTGAGGGTGGAGTTAGAGAGACAGAGAAAGACGGAGGGCAGGACAGAGTGAAGGGGGATGGAGAGAGAGAAAGAGACCAGGATAGACAGACAGAGGAAGACAGACAAGAAGAGACAAGAGAGAGGGAAGGGAAGAAAGAGAAAGAGAAAAAGGCACCAATACTTATATTCATTATCAACAGCAGCTGTAGCCTTCTTAAGAAGTAGACTATAACTAAGCATTAAGTGGATGATTAATTTTACAAACTGATCAGTTATGAAATGGTAGTGTCCATTACCACCGAATGGTTTGGTGGCAATGGATAAACTACATTGCCATCGAATAGGTCGTTGGCAGTGGATGAACTGTCCTTTGCCACCGACCGACTCGGTGGACAGTTAAAAACTGTTGTGTAGTTACCAAGCGGCTTGGTGGCATTGGACAATCTGTCCATTGCAAACAAGGGTCTCGGTCTCAGTGGACGGTTCAACTCAACTGTAGTTCTTTACGGTACCGAGTTGCTCTTTCGCAAGGGATAAAGTAGGCCTATCCATTGCCAAGGAGTGTCTTAGTGTTCCTGGTTGAATTCTCTCTATTACTATTACAATTGCCTAGAATCTAATCCGAGTGTTAGTATCAGTATCAGGCCGGGTCAGGGTGACGTGTCCTGGTAGAGATTTGCCTCTCATTATTTATGATACCTTCCCAATCCGTATTGATGAGCAGAGAATTATTATATAGATCTATATATAGCCTCTCTAGGCTATAATACCCTTAAAAAGAAAAAAAATATATGACGTAGACGTAGATCTAGATAGATATATAGGCCTATAGTCAGTAGGCCTAGGCAAAGGATACAGTGACTCTTCTTGAGATCTTGATCTAATCTAGATAGAGATCTAGATCTTGGCCTAGATCTAGATCTGATCTAGTAATCTACATCAGTTTAGTTGCTATGACCTTACAATAACTGAACATGATTAGAAACAGACTTCATATTTACTAGAATTAGAAAAGCTTGCCAACACACATCAGGCCCTAGATAACAATCAAAGTTCTTGTCTTGCCTGGACTAGATCTTATCTGAATCTAGATCTAGAATTTAGTTTAGTGATTCTAGATCTAGAGTCTAGAATTGTAATATAGGGATAATCCCACTTTAGCACCGACGCAAATGTCCATATATCGACTACGATTACCAGGAGAGCTACCAACGATTACACACCACTGGTCACTGGCAAAGCCAAGCGTGTG
>JBCHJU010037195.1:0-11690 GCA_039654505.1 Plocamopherus imperialis | reverse complement strand
CGAGGATTTTTACCGTCCCGGGTCTCTCCCGGGAACTTGCAATCGTCCCGGGCCTCTCCCGGGATTTTTTCTCTCCCGGGCTCGTCCCGGGCCGGCAGACACCCTGCACTACGCCTTATGCAATCGCAAGGGGCGAGAGACTGGCCGCGGTACCAACGATCTTCAAATAGTGGTCATGACCAAGTATTGAGAAGACCTTATTGTATGCGGTAGGACCTTGGCCTACTTTTTCTTTGCCCACATAACTTCAGTAGCAAGGAACGTCACTCTCGTCGAAACCTCGACAAAACGACGCCAGTTCATCATCTTATTCAATGCATGATTGTTGGCGGTTTTTGCGCTGCTGAGCTAAAAAAAAAAAGGTTATAATGCACAGCAAGCCAGCCAGCTGAAGGCAAGTCAGCGCATCGCTAGTGGCATAGATCTAGGCTAGATTCTAGATCTAGGCCGCCTCCGATGCCAGATAAACCAACAGGTACCTTCTGCTTTTCTTCTTTCGGTGGCTTCCCTTAGCCTAATGCATGTAACAGGACTTGATGAACAACGAGAAATAAATAAGGACGTCAAACTCTGGAATACATACTTTCTTGGGCAAATAAATACAGATTTACGTACTCAGGCATGAAATACGTACTAAATACGTTTTTTACGT
Source organism: Plocamopherus imperialis (assembly GCA_039654505.1). Taxonomy (NCBI): domain Eukaryota; kingdom Metazoa; phylum Mollusca; class Gastropoda; order Nudibranchia; family Polyceridae; genus Plocamopherus; species Plocamopherus imperialis. Next base: position 11,038 of record JBCHJU010037195.1, on the reverse strand, counting down.
ACTGGTTGGCAGCTATGTTAGGTTAATAATGACACTTTTATCTTACAGGAGGGAAGTAAACAAGGCAAGTCGTGGTTTTGTCCCAAAAAGTCAACAACAGATATGGATAATACATGTATACATGTATTGGGTTAACTTGAAGAGGCTGAGGGATTGACATAGACTCCAATTAGAAAGAGAGGAATGGGACTTGAAAAGAAAAAAAATGCGACTAAAGAGAAGTGCAGAATTTCAGTCAACATTATCCGTTTCGTAAAAAGTTATCAACTTTTGTAAATTAAAGGACCAAATTCTATACAACTGACTTCTATTACTATTAAAACAAAGTTATTACATGCACATAAAAATTCAAATGATTAAAAAAAAGACCTAAAAATAAAGAACAACCCAACTACAGACTACATTGTGAACAAAATATTGCACAGGTATGGTATTAAAATTAAAATGTCATCCTGCCATTGGTATTCAATATGTCTTATCATGGCTACTTGCATTGCTCTTCCCAAAGTAAAGGCAGAATACTCTACGCACAAAAGCTGTACACACACAGCAGAGGTGATAATGCATGAACTGTGATTACTATGAATGAAAATTAGTTATGATCTGCAGGCATTCAATGCCAAGGGTAACAAATTTGTGTATTTTTACGCAAACTAGAAATAGAAGTACGTAACGGTTGTGTGCTAAGAATAAGTAGAGTTCACATTTAATTTTGCTCTACGCCCCTTACAAAGGATTCCCCTACAAACTCAACCATCTAGAATCCAACTCAACTCCCGATGATCAAATAGATCAGTGGGCATTTCATATTAGCATACTCGCTATATCTTCCTTTGCTTATAATCAGGTATTCATTTTAGTTTATTCCCGAGAAGAGAGAGAGAAAATGTGTAATACATGTAACCTTTTTCTCAGGCGCTCAAAGTCAAACCTGTCAACTGGATTCAAACCTACAGTATTACGCTGCTAAGCCAAAGTGTCAACCGCTTAGACCATAATGCTGCAGTTTCACTCTAATCCACAATGACTTGGGTTTGTTATTTTTTGTTTGTTTTTGTTTTTTGTGAACATTTCTTTCAATAAGATTTCCTTCAGAAAAAAAAAGATGAAAATTAAAGTGTGACAATTCTTTACAGCAAAGAAACTAATCAACTGTTTGTTTAAGAAAGGTAACTTCAACATTCTATACCGTACTTTAAATCTACGTAATTGCTTGTGATTTGAAGATGTCACAGTAGAAATAACAAACACAAAGGAGGTGTGTGGTACAAAAAGAAAATGATAGCTAAAAAGTTCAGATAAAAAATGGAAATTTGATTGCTTCATTTTCAAAAGTAAAACTGGTCTATTGAACAAGCAGCAAGACAAAATATGTAATTAGACTAGTCCAATCCACTGGACTGCAAGATTGTCAAGATAACGTAAATAAAAAAAAACAACCTTTGATTTGCTATAATTATTAAACATTCAGATTCATTTCTAATTACATATAATTCCTACATGTACTTCATTAAAAGAAAGTATCAATGAAATGCAATTCCCTATGATTAGTTGAATTCTTGAGGTGTATGTGTGTGTTTATGTGGTGTGTTTTGTAAAATATATATAAGCTATATATAGGCAGATATTACATGATCTATTTCAATTAATGACAGAAGTTATTTTTATGCATGATGATTGAGATATAAATATTATCACAAAACGTTGTTGCCATATTACTGTGTAATTGTGATTATACAAATGTGATGAGTCAAAGTAGATTTGTAGCATGAAAGTCCTATAATACATTTTTTGCTTTTGTTTTCAAACTCAAGCTTTGCCCTATGGGGATACATTTTACATTTTTTTTTTTTTTAGATTAACCAAGCCTTTACAGAGTGATTGCCAAAAGGGGATGACATGAACAAATGATCTATGGATGTTGCTTTTACTATACCAGTACTGCTTTAAAGCATCAAAATAAAGATGGATGGATACAATTTCAAAGGAAAAGGAATGCTGAATTATGAATGTAAAATAAAAGACAGAGGATGGGAAGGGGGAGGAGAGAGGGGGAGGGGGAAGAAAGAGGGGTAAGGGAAGAGAAGCGGGAAGGGAAGGAGAGGGGAGAAGATCACAGAGATATTATACAAGTGGAATGAATGAGGACATATGAAGGCGGTGGAAAAATTTGCTGTGCATTATAATTGCTGGGGGTAGACATATTGACATGATATTCATTCTGTTTATATTACATTTACAGAATACAATTTGATAATATAACAAGAATCATCGTTAATAGAAATCATTAAGAGTAAGGTGGGAGGAGACTCCGTTAACGTAGTTGTAGATATATTTTAAAAAATTATCTTTTTTAGCCTTTTATGTTCAGTTGATTAAAATTACAGTTAAAAACCAAAAATAAATCAGAATATTTCATTAATTTAAGTTAATCAATTACTATTGTTAATAATCATGATTAAATTTTAAACATATAAATAATCAAATGCATTATATTGATCATATATTTATTTATAATATGCACGGTGGGATTATCTTGTTTTGGAGGAAGTGGGGTGGGGTTCATATAATTAGCACTTCCAGCAATGTGTGGTATGTGTCAGTTATAATATTAACTGACGTATGACACTCTCTTTGGGTTCAGCTTGGAGTCGAGGCATTATAAACAGTGTACAGGTTGTCAGCCATAGGCACAAAGCATTCATGATTCATGCACATGCAGCATCCAGTCTAGAGATACAACAATAGGCCCTACAAGAATCAGTAGAGATACAACAATAGGCCCTACAAGAATCATTATACACAAAAAAAATGTGTCACAATGCTTTCATAACAACATTTTAACAACGTTGATATCAATTTCTACACAGTAATAAACACAGCGTTGAGCTAGGATGACGGAATGATAATGAATTGAACAACATTAACCATAATTGTTATTTCCATCACATTAATATTAAAAATAATGCACCATTTTGAAAAGACAGAGGTTATAAATATATATTTTCTGTGTATAGATATTCAATATTACATTTACAGAGGTTTTTACAATTAATGATGGGAATGTTGGAGATATGTATCATGAAAGAAATCGAAAGAAAAAAGAAACCCAACATGAAACAACAATTTGAGAGTAAGAGCAGCACAGATTGAGTTGTGATAAAAGAATATGTGGTAGATTAAAGTAAATAGGGTAGAGGACGATTTAAAATTTAAAATCTCATTTATAGATAAACATTTGAGATCTGTTTGAAGTACATTGTAAGTAGATATATTACTGTATTTTATGTACAAATCAGAGCCATTGATGAACAGACGTATGTAAAATATAAATATAATAAAATGATAATAATAATGATGTGCATATGAATATAGATATTTATTATTCTTTTAAGACCAATATTATCATACTTATTTATTAATAAGATAAAATATGCTGCGAATATCGCACAATATTGACAAAATCAACTCTATACAAAAAAACAAAAACAAAGAAAGGATGCAGAATTACCCAAAAGACATAAAGTCTATAAAGGCTGATATTAACCAACAACTTTCTATATGCAGCACTGTGTCGTCTCATCCTGTAATGCTAGCTATCAATAAAGACAGGAAAGAAGTGTTCTTTCATGCAATTACAAATGGAGACACAGAGACAGCCTATTGAAATGAGTTTTGACAGGAAGATATAGCTTTTCTTTTGAGTTCCTACTTTTAGAATCAAATTACATTGAACTGCAGTTCCAGAGCTAGAGGAGGATTTTGAAAAAGAAGTCTCATCAAAAAGGCTAGATCTACTAATGCTCAATATTAGTTTCCAAAAAGTTTTGATGAAAATGATCAGGAATTGGTCTCTCTGAGAATGTATTTTTCAATGTTCCATAGAAAGCAGCTTTGCTCCAGGTGTCTGGGTTTCAATCTGTTTTGCGATTCTTTTCATATTTCTTTTTCCCCAGAAGTTTGGACAGATTTTTCTATGTGGGTAAGAATGTGGAAGTAAATAAATGTGACAATCCTTCCTGAAAGGTTACTTATTTTGCTGCAATGAGGTATGTGTGTATTTGATTGAAGTTGAGTTATCATTTACTGGACAAAAGATTTGTTATGACGGAATGTTTAAATACCCAGAATTCTTTCCCTTAAATCAAATGAACACAAGTCTATGAAAAGTTAGTAATCAAAGTTGAGATACAGTGGCTGCCAGTGCCGTTGAGCAGTTAAAGCGCCATTGAAGTAAGAGTGACATTCTGGTTTGCACCAGTCATTTCATTTCATTATCACCTGCATATGCAATTACATCATACACATTATTGATACTTAGGAATGCTAGACTATTTGCATCATTGTTTCATTTTTAACATTTTGAGGGTTACATAATTGAATGGGCACATCTATATTTGACTGGATGCACTTATTTATCATTTATTGTGTAAAATCATTATAATTGTAAGTAGACTAATCATAACACCAATTCTTACTGTCACTTCAATGAAGTTTTTGTTCAATACACCCAAATAAAAATAATTTATACATATATATGTGATTCTACATTATCCAAAAACTAAATGCTTTTCTTAGACATCTCAAAGGTTTTAGACTTACAAAATTTAGATGGCAGAAGAAATGAAGAGGTTATTTTATAGAAGTGTAAGTGCAATAGAAAAAATGGACTCCTTACACAGAAGAAAAATGAATCGATGTTGAAATACGACCACGATCAGAAATGTATTGAAGTAGATGCCATTTGGAAGAAAATAAAATGGATAAGACCAAACTTTTGGGAAGAAAGACTATTGAAGGGGACTTTAAAGCCAAAAGGGATGACGAGGGAAAGTAGATGCAGAAGGAGCAACTCAAGACAAAAAGACGGATATTAGCGTTGGCCTAATGCGGCTATGGCATAGGACATCAAAGAAGAACCAACTCAAGACAGACTCACCACAGAGGATATCATTACATAATAATTGTACGACATACTTCAATACAACTGGTTCAATGACGTTGGAAGAAAATCTAAGCCGCATGTGCTCTGCTTCCCTATCCTCATATTGAGTAGAGTCACATATTCATCATATTCACTGGATAGTTCATATTGTAACGAGATGGGAAACATTCACAAAATGAAAAAAAAAAAAAACATGAAAAAAAAAAACAAAAACAAAAAACAAAAACAAAAAAAAAAACCCCAAAAGCAAAGAAATTGCATGAAGATGAAGAACTGGTGTGACCACACCAAGCACCATCAGGGAACAGCAATAAAAGCAGCATAGTTTTGACAAGTATCAATCTCTTATCAGTGGATCTCTTCGCCTCTAAAATTGCACTGCAGTTGATGATGAAGAAATATTACTCCAAAGCATTCTTAGCACCCTTCAGTGTAGGAAAGTCTATAGAAAGGCTAGTCTTCTCCTGGTTGATAAACTTATCATATCAGGCTAAGTTTTTTGTAAGTAATTTCATACAAAAATATAAAAACATTAGAAATATATGTAGTAAAACAGGAATATTTGGTATCAGTTTAAATCTAAAATATATTGAATAACATTAAAAACGTCACAAGACAAATTTGCTTCAAAAATGATACCGTAGGAGCAGTGGAAGAAAAACCCCTTTCAGCTATTCAGCATGCCTGCAACATTTAATGTATTATTTACACTTTGCGATATTCCTGTCAGCAAGATAACAAATTAGTCTGCGTAAAAAGTCAGCAAGACTGCAGCATTAGAACCTTCTAATGGCTTTGAATACAGGTTCCGGGATGAGGATAGGAGGGAATGGCTTAATATCATTATTTCACACAGCAACATATATAAAAAGATGAAGAAGGGAAAAAAAAAATCATTTCAAACTTGCCTTCAGATCAAATTTGTGGTAAGGGCATTCAAAACAACATGACAGGTATGTTCTGTATACAGTAGAGTTGCTCCATGAACCTACCGGCAATCAACCTTGTTCGACAAAGGACCCAATATTATCACGCAACCAAATTTTCTTTATACAAAACTCCTCCCCGGAAAACCTGTTTCTTGTGGTGTGGTTCGCCTCAGAACCCGATCTCATCACAGAGGTAGGCGTAAATGAACTTATATATTCAATTTTTTGTCATATAATTGCCGACAATATGTGAAAAGTTGCAAGTCAAGCACAGATTGGTCCCCAAGCAGTTTATCTAAAGCATACTGCAATATACAGATTATATTGTTACAACATGCAGACAAGACCTTTAAAAAATCTTACAAACAAATTTACCCAAAAAAACTAAATAGCCTCTCAGACCTCGAACATTTACAACAAGACGGCAACTTATAGGAAGAATGAAAAATAAAGCCCACCATCTTTCCCATGCGACCATGGAAAACTGCCTGTAAAATACAGAATCTCATAAAATGCAAAAAACTTAAAGTCTAAGAACCCATATTTTTTGTCTCCCCAACACCGGTTTTCTTAGAGCAACTGTGCTGTATTGCTGTTCACATACCATTTAAAAACGGCACAGTAACACTCATAATATTTGCAATAAATAAGAATAAAACAGAATCAATACAAACAATATCGGCAGTAAACGGACATCAATTAGAGGAAATGGTCAGAATAAATTAGCAATAGGTAGGCATAAAGCAGATCTGATTTTAGTAAAGGCATGATAACATAAAAAAAAAAAAAAAAAAAGTTAAATACAATTGATAATGTAATCCTCTTTGTAGATCAATGCTTTGCAATGCATATATATGGCAACCACCATCACCGCCACACCTCCCCACAACTTGAACTTACTTCTTTTTTAACCCACTTTAATTAAATATAGAGGATATCCATAAATCCTTAAAACCCTTTTAGTTCTTCTACCATCATATAACATGAGTTTCCAATTTAACAATTCGGTGTTACATTTAATACCAAACACTCCTTATGGTACTTCACCTTCTGTTAAGTTTAGTCCCTAAAGTGTAAGAAAAGATCCCACTGATGGGAAAAAAAAATGAAGGTGAATTGACAGATACGAACAAAAATTAAAGTAAAGATACAAAACCTAAAGGTAGGAAAGATGATGATTGTAAAAAATAAGTTAAACTGGAACGGCTTCTTTTATCACAGCTTCATAAGAACATTTCACAGTTTTGATTTGCCCTTGAACCTGACAAAGGGGCGATCTTTGCTGGCTTGGGACGACTTATCATCAATGACCGACAGATTCAGCATTGCGGAGGAGCAAATTTGCATCATTTTGTCAAGGGCCCAGAACGGTACATGCTTGTTGATTGGCAGATAAATCACGCGGTCCATGAGATACTTTGCCTCGTGTGGATAGCGTTCCTTGGCTGTCACCATCTCCCCCGACAACCGATTGGGTCCTATTGACTGGTCCGCATCATCGGGTTCAATCAGCTGGAGCTGGGTGGTCCCTCGGTAGGCGTCCATGCCTAGCGATGCAAGCGACTTGATGGCTTCAGCAGGATTTTCCTATATTAAAAAAAAAAAAATCAAAAAAGAGAAATATTTCATCAAGCGATATCTTAGATGGTGATGCCTAACTGTGAAGTATATTGACAGTGGACTACAGCAACCTACCAGGGGAGGTGCTGCCAAGGTCAAAATTAGTTCATGATAGAAGTCAATACTTGTATTATGACAACAACTACAACACCTTCTTTCATGACACTGACTCATCTCCTTTCACATCCTAATCTTTAGATTAGGTGTCAACATGACTTCCAACTGAAAATGGGAGCGTTTTGCTTCTATCAATTTTTCTGTTGACCAGATATAAAAAATATGACAAAAAAGAAGCACATTACAAACAAAATGAGAAAATTTGTTTTAGCAATGTTTTCCAAATTACCCATTCTGTCAATTAGTTGGGCCACTCCACCACTTCTATTTATAGCCTCTGGAGAAGTGACATGTTGACCAGGCCAATAAAAGAGAGATTTCAATACAGTACTCGCCGGATTCCTGCACGCTCACGGGAGTAACCAAAATGCGTGCAGGAATGCCATGTTGCAGGAATCCAGTGTCCTTAATAGTGAATAGTAAAAAATCGGTAACCGGTCTGCAGCGTGCAGTATAATATGTAGCGTGCAGGAATCCGGCGAGTACTGTACATAACTATGAAAAAAAGTCATTCTGAGTGATGCCCCAACATAAGCCATGTAGGTCTGCCTTCATTTTCTTTGTCTATACAAAGCGACTCAGGTCAAAGGCAGCAATGAGGTAGCAATATTGAAGTGATAAGGAAAAAAAAATTCCACCAACTCATCCCTCGCCGAGGGGAAATTTGTTTTTTGATTTTTAGCCAAAAACTGAGCGTCAGCCACAGAGCAACGGCGTAAACGGAGGCAATTAGTGTAAAGAACCAAGCCAAAGGGTCAAAATGTGATGGCCAGGATTGAAGTTCCAACCACCAACCATTCGCTTGTGAATCCAAAGCAGAACTGCTGTTCCACAGTGACCACCTGTCTTTTAAGAGAAAAAAAATCTAGCTAACGACAAGGGAGGGAAATGTGAAAAAATGATCACATGACAATATCGATAATGAAGGCTTCAAAAGGAAGGGGTGGAGAAGAAAGCGCATGATGAGAACACGTTTCAGGTCCTTGCACTAGTGCCTGGTGCTTTGGTTACAGTTACAGTTACAGTGCACAAAGAGAACCTCACATTATTCTTTTTAGACCTGCATGTCAGCTTCAACTAGATTGTCTGAAAAATTTGCCCTCCACCCCCCCTCCCCTTCCTGGAAATGATTATTGTGCTTCTCTTGTTGGTGTGCCCTGCACCTGTGGAAGTGTCCATGTCTTTTGATAAAAGAATTGCCTCTCTTGCTATAATAATTATAATATTTAATATGGAGGAGACTAAAGCTAGAATATTCCTAAAATCTATACATATCTAGATCTAGCGTAGATCTAGATAGATCTCTGGACTCTAGATCCTTGACTAGATCTAGAATCTGGAGACAGTAGTCAGGGAGATTATGAACTAAACAAACGATGTCTTATCATCAGAATTTGAATCTGACATCTAAACAAGAAACGATCCCTTAGAAGAATATCGGCACTAGATCTACATTAAAATTAAAATGTTCACTTCCAAGATGAATGGAACAAACAGTTCATTTATAAAACTCACGTCCAAACTCAAAATAATCGCGTCGAGATAGAACAAGAGTCAGTTTAGTATCCAGGGGTTACGAATTGAGAACCAAAACAGGACACACATGTGAAATCAAAATGGCTGCCATTAGATTAATAAAATTGTGGTCGTATTCGTCCTTTTTCGTATTCTCACGGAAACCAAAGTACCGACGATAGTGTCGGCACGGGGTCGGAAGGTCTGACGGGGCCGACCGAGAAAAATGGGAGCGGGGGAATGGTATCGGGGTTAACAAATTGGCATTCTGAGTTGCTTAGCACACCAGCACAAGGGTGTGATTGTCGGATTTCCGTCGATTGTCGGACAACATGCAGGTCTATCTTTTTAATATTGCAATGCTCGCTTACCACAATGACAGGAAACAGCCAGAAAGTGTTGCATACGACGTCGGTGCCCACTGGCCACATGTCCTCTGTCAGGCCGTTCAGAAAATATTCTCCTTTGACTCGTTGGACATCAAAGTTTGCTTTGTCAAAAGCCAGTTGTGTCTTCAGCATCACAGACAAGAGTGCAGGGCAAGGCCTTCTGCGCATGTCATCGAAAAGATTGTTGGGAAAGCCACGGAGGTAAGAAATAAACAACTCTTTGTAGTCACGACCAGTCTGTCTAAGTTTGTCATTTATCTGAGGAAAAGGCCATAGATGAAGAATACTGTACATTAATCCATATTTTAGCACTTTCCTCAGGTAATTGTGATTGGACTGTCTCGGGTAACGGGAGTGGATCTGCTGCATTCTGTGGTAAACGTTTTTGTCCCGCACTTTGGCGATGCCACCTGAAAATGATGTCAGAAACTTGATTGCTCCAAAGCTGAAAAGAGAAATGTCTGCTTCAGGGTGACCCAAGTACGAGAAACCATTGAAACACTCGGCACAGTCTTCGATGACGTGGATGTCGTATTTCTTTGCGAGAGAGATGACTGGCTTCATGTCTATACGACGGCCGTAGAGATGGGCGACCAAAATGGCGACAGTGTTGGGTGTGATGAGCTTCTCCATGACCCTGATCTTCGGCTCCAGGGTCTCGATGTGAATGTCCACTGGAACGACTTTCAGCTTCTGGTGTTGAATGACTGCAGCCATTGCCTGTGATGAAGGAACATAAAATTAATATAACTAGCAGGGGATGAAGAGACATAATAATAATAACATCATACCTTTCATACAACATCAAATGCAAGTTGAATAAAAGACTGAGGCCACAGCAATTTAGATTCAAGTGAGAACAATTAATGTAGATGTGGATGAGACACATGCTCACACAAGACTGAAGGATGGATTGCAATACTAGAAGATACTATTTCACAGGGAGACAGACAATGAAAAACAAATCACGAACTAAGGGTAGCTTCACGGGAGTGGTCTAAGTCCTGAGTGAGTAAAAATTAGTTGGTACTGACACACATGAATACACAGATAGGAAAACAGTATATTACAAGTACATTACACCTCCCCACTTAGCTAAAGACGAACGTCTATGAGACACCAAGATTAATCAAGAATGTCCAGCACTGCAGCGACCATCGACTCCCGGTGATGCTGTACAAGCACAAGTACATCAGAAAATCAAACAATTTTACGAACTGTGCAAGTTGCTGGCGTGAAACTTGGTGGCAATTACTACAACTATGAAACATGAACTGGAAATGGGAAAAGAAGAATTCACTGTAGTGTACTTTGCTCTCTATTAACTGCTCTTTGAGATAAAAAAAATAAATAAATAATTACTGCATTTATATAGCGTTTTCCGCCGAAGCCTCAAAGCGCTTTACAATACATTTATTCCCCCAGCAGGCATGCCCCCGCGGGGAACATACAGTAAAGTGCTGCCTGTTAGGCGCAACATTTACCGGCCTATTGCCAGGTACCCCTTTGACACCTGGGTAGGG
>JBCHJU010037084.1:0-10542 GCA_039654505.1 Plocamopherus imperialis | reverse complement strand
TTTTCCTCCCCCCCTCCCCCCCCCCCCCCCCCCCCCCCCCCCCCCCCCCCCCCCCCCCCCCCCCCCCCCCCCCCCCGAAAACAACGCTGTTGCGTCACGTGATTTGGTCGTGAAAATAACCGTCTGCTGTTTTTGTTTTGTTTTTGTTGTTTTTTACTTGTTTTCGTTCATGCTGTTCTCGCCTTGTTCAATATTGTGCCGTTCAGTTGAAAATTAATGTTATAAACCACGTAGTACAATCCATGTAGAAAGAGGTAATTCTGGTATGAGTAATAATAGTAATAAACATGATATGAAGGAGAAGCAGAAAAAGTCATAGTCATCTTTAACATAAACGTATCATAAAAGAAGAATACTTGTATAACATACATCTGTATTGCTGCTGCTGCTACGTGTACTACTACACTGCAACTTCATGTGTACATCAACCAGGCCTACTTCAATCACCGATAGTTGTTTTTGTGATAATAATACATATGATAATGGCATGAATAGTTCTAACGATAATATTAATCATAATACTTTTTTTTTTTTTTTTTAATCGTATGAGGGCTTCCGCGTATATTTTTTTTAGGCATGCGACGCGGGTTTACTACTTCCAAGGATGTAATTCTTTACCGTGGAAGATAAGTGCGAGGCAATATTATAATATGCCATTATGCCGAAGCTACATCAAAAATCCAAATAATAACAAGAGAAAAACTTGAGTCCTTGAAAAGTGCGATCAAAATAAGATAATTAGATCTAGAAGTAAAAGTAAAAAAGGAGCGGAAAGCAGAATAAACCCACGCTGTGATAACGCATCAAAGGCATGGTCCCTACATGGTCCAGAAATCTACATACCTAGGCATAGAAGGCCCTACGTGGTCCAGAAATCTGGATTTCTGTCATCCTAAGATATTTGGTTTCTATAGGCTAGATTTTGGCCGCTGGTGGATTTCGTGTGGTGGTGGGGTTAGATTTGCCTCAGAGTCAAGGTCCTCAAAGATGGCAGGTTATCTATCATCATGAATCATGTCGTTTAATAATAATGATAATAATAATAATAATAATAATAATAATAATAATAATAATAATTATGCATTTATATAGCGCCATAGTCCACAACAATGCTCTGCAGCGCTTTACAAGACGATATAAATTAAAGTAAAAAAGAAGTTAAGTAAATAGGTACATTGTAAAAATTATGAACTGTACAAAAGCAGGTGTATAGTATTATGTTGACAACAAGTGGATTAAAAATTAGGGAGTATAGTTACAATGCATATAAAAATAAATTGTGGTTTCAAAATTAGAATTAAAATTCTTATTAAGAGGCTTTTAGTAATATTTTTCCTAGAATGCTGAGAGTAGATGGGGAAGTGGAAGCGGAAAGTATTTTGACAACTATTAAAATCAAAGGTAGACCTTTGCAGTAAGTTAATAATAGGAAGGTGACAACATGTAATCAAAGGAATAAAAGATCTACTACAGAATTTTTAAATTTAAAGCAGTGGTTATAAACTTATAAAATATATAAATGGTCTTAAAATTAATGATTAAAACAGCATCGTTGAAAACCATCGACAGTGAAATTAAAAATGAATTTTAAAAGTTTGAGTAGTTGGATGAGTTTGTAGTGAAAGTTGATGGGAAGGGCTGCAAATTCAAGATGTATTGTGGATAGTGTGGAAAAAAAGATAAGTGAAGAGAAGAGAATGTTAATACATGTTTTGTCTTCATGTCTACTCTCCTGGTCAGTCTACATGTCTTTGTAGACTATTAGCATGTATGGTAGGGGCATGGTGGGAGAGAAGGGGGGGGGGGGGGCACTGTGGGCTCGGTGGGCCCTGAACCCCAGCCACTTGAAAAGTTCAGGAAATGAAAAGTTCAGGAATTGGCAACCCTGTTTTATAAATTAAATCCTAACGCTAACCCTTAAGGGTATGTATATAGACCCAGTCACCAGGAAGGAAGTCACGAAGCATACAGTAAGGGAAATCTTTTATATCTAGCTGCTGAGGCAAATTCCGCCTCCCCACAGCATGGATGAATAAGCAAAATTTAGGACTATTAGTCCTGCTTTTTTCTGGTAACCTTGAATGATGTCATGAAGTGTGCGGACCTGGTAGGTGAAATTTTTTATATCTAGTGTCACATAGACCTAAACTTCCTGACTTTATTGCCGGTGGCCGTGTCTGTATTCACTTTGTAAATTGAAAAGAAAGAAAAGCTATTGGTTTCTGATTTTGTTTCGTATTGTTTCAGGGTTTTTTTATTGTTGTTTTTGTTTTTGTTTTTGCCAGACGGTCATATCCTGGTGGTGGCCCATGCTGGCAGTCTGGACACATTCACACGACAGCTGCGTGGCAAGACCCCTCGCAGTACGCACGAAATGCACCAGGTTCTAGCAAGTTTCACCTATTGCTGCATCTGTTGCGCCGGCCAGGATCAGGCCACTGGCAAGTGGAAGCTGGAGCAACCTCCCATCCCCCCTCTGCAGGAATTTGACTGGAAAGTTCTTTTATGATGATGATGGGCTGTTAGGCAGGTTTGCTTTTTTTACAAATTTTTTTTTCTTTAGTTACGTCTGTTTTTAATATTGTGATTTACCAGATTTGAGCTATGATTTTGTTTGTTGTTACATAAAGTAGTGAAAGCTAATTGATTGCATTTATAATACAGTGAAGCACCCTTGTCTCAAGCATGGGAAACTTGACATCTCTGTTACCTTTGCTTTGTTCGTAAATCTTGTTATTTTATTTTTGTATCTATCATGTCAACGAAGCCCAAATTTTGTTTAAGTAGTGGAAAATTAAAACTGAAAAAACTTAACTAAAGCATATTGTGGATGGAATAGAGAGTCATACCCTAAACTACAGGAGTACCACAGGGTACAGTGTTAGGCCCACTCTACTTTAAAATATATATATATAAATGACATTGATCAAAACCTTACTGCAGGGACCAAAATGGGTCTATTTGCGGACAATAGCCTACTTTACAGAGAAATAAAGAATATAAATAAGTGTAAAATACTCCAAAATGACCTTAACTCACTCCAACTCCAACAATGGGAAAAAGATTGGAAAATGGAGTTTTCCAGAGTCACCCAGAAAAGTGCCATGTACTTAAGATAAACAATAAAAAAAAACTTATAGAATCAAACTATAAACTACATAACCAAACACTAAAAGCTACAGAGAATGAAAAATTCTTAGGTGTTATTATTGTATAGATAATAACCTACAATGGAAAGACCAACATCATGCAATATGTAAGAAAGCAAAAAATTTATCAGCTTACCAAATGTAACATTAATGACTGTCCACAACATGTCAAGGATAAATGCTACAAAACTTTGGTAACACAAATTTTAGAATATGGAAGGTAAGTAAGGGATCACCCTTGTCAAAACCAAATAGATGAGTAAGAGAAATTACAAAAAAAAAAAAAAAGATACAGGCAGATTTGTGACCAACTATTATAACAATACATCAGGTGATTCAAAAAAAGAATAAAAAAACGGGAGAAATAACTCAAAGAACAAAGAGCTAAAAATAAAGTAGCTATTCTTTTCAAAGCAATTAACAGACAAGCAACATTACCATGACAGCAATTCAATATGAAATATGGTCATACAAGATCTGGCGCTCAAACATTTACACTGCCTTCATCAAATGTAGATAGCCATTTGTATTTATATTTCCTTAAACATTCAAATTGTGGAATAAACTCCCAACCAATATAAAGTACAATGAAGATACAGAAGATTTCAAGTAGAGACTTAATGTACAAAAACTATTATTGAAGCACTAGAATAATGAATTACTTTTGGTGCGTTGACAAGAATACTCAGCTGAGTTTGTCAGCTACTCTGAAGGCTAAGAACAATTATTTTAAGTTTGTTGGCAAGAATGCCCAGATGTAGACTTAAATGCATCCTGAGGAAGAGGGAAATGCCAAGTTAGCTTTGGTACGAGTCAATCAGCTTACAGCCACAAGATAATGAATATTAATATTAGTAATATGCTGGCTTGCATCGTAACAATCACGAAGATTAGCAACTTTAGGACCAGGCATGCCTTGTGTTTAAAACAATCACATGTATGGTAAGGGCTGGCTGAGATGATTATACAAACTTCTTCTAATGATGTTTTTTTATATGCTTAGGCACAGTCAAATAGCACAAGATTACCGTGTGGATGTGTGCTGAGGGCTCAGAATTCATCTTAGGTCTCTGTTTTCTGTTACCTCTTCCCGTTCAATCCCGAAGAAAGAGATTTATAAATTCTACTTTTTCATTACCTAAGGTTTAAATCTAGCAATATTTGGTTTTGTATCCCCTTCTCTCATTTCCTTTATTTTTCACTCCTAGTATCCCACAGACACATGCATACAAAATTGTCGTCCGATAGTTTGAAGATATATGTACGACACTCTATATATATGTATACAAAACAAAGTTTAATAAAGCCTCCACTATAAAGAATGTTGTGGATTTAATGCACCATTGAGGAGGGGCTGATATGACTTGCTGTTTTCGTCGTCGTCCTCCTCCTCCTTCTCTTCTACTCCCCTTCTCTCCTTCCTCCATCTCCATATTACTCATACTCACTTTTCCCCCTGTATATCAATCCTTGTTTCTAGCTTGTTTGGGGTGTTATCACCTCGTCAGGTTAGATAAATGAGCCTAAACCATGTCCACGTTCCTCTTGGCTCCACAGATTAAGAAAGAATAATTATTCTGTGGACATCTACAGTCTTCACCCATGCTAAGTGTTTCTATTTAGATCTAGGTCTTTTTTCCATATTTGTTTCTTTTTTTATACATTCTAGCTTTTTATTATAATTTCTTTTGTTTTATTGTCTTTTGATTGTTTTTTTGTTGTATGAAGAATGGTATATACCCGAAAATTTACTGTTTCGTTTTGCCTTTATAGTGGAGGCTTTTATTAAACTTTGTTTTGTTTACATTCATTTTGAGCTCTCCACTGTGGCTTGTACCAGACATTGCATTGTTTTCTGTCTTACTGATGAAAATTTTGAGATGATATCAAATGTTTCTGCATTTATTCATTCCATGCTCAGATATTATGTATGACCATTTAGTAAACCAAATAATGCCCATTTCAATATGTAAAAAGAAACTTTTTGTTTGGCTGCTGTTTATAAATGGCTATAAATAAAATTATGTTTTGCATATTTCTATTTGCGAATTTTTTTTTTTCAAAAAATTACGTAAGTGACTGTCCATAAAGTTTAGTTTGTTGTGGAAAAGTGAAAATCTGAAATTTTGTAGTTATTGTTCTACGTGTATAGATCGGCATTGATGTGATGAGCTTAAAAGTCTACTAGGACGATCCAATCTTTCCATTGAATATAAACAAAACAAAGTTTAATAAAAGCCTCCTCTATAGACACAAAGCAAAAACGTAAATATTCAGTTCTTCCGACAACAAAGACTGATCAAAAGACAATAAAACAAAATAAAAGCAATTGAAATAAAAATCTAGAGTATATAAAAAAATAAAAAAAATACGGAAAAGATCCAGAGCTAAATTAAAAAAAAATATTCTAGTTCTAGTTTTTAATGTAATTTCTTTTGTTTCATTGTCTTTTGATTGTTGTCTGAAGAAGGGTATGAACCCGAAAAATTACTGTTTTGTTTTCTCTTTATAGTGGAGGCTTTTATTAAACTTTGTTTTGTTTACATTCATATTGAGCTCTCCACTGTGGCTTTTTGTTACTTCTGTACGCTGTGTAGACATGATGGGCCTCCAAGTCCGGAGGCATGCAAAATAGATGATTGTCCTGGGACTGTTATTATCAGCAACAACATAAGGAAGCATACTCTGATGAGTTCTTTCCTCCCACTCCCATGGTTTAAATTTCATTAATTTGGGATTTTTCAAACAATAATTTATACCTCTTAAGAATTAACTGATTGCGTCCATTCCACCGCTGTCAGCGGCACTGTGGAATCGAAAGTGTGTCCCGTATATTAATAATGATCCATGTTTTTTATTGTTCGAAATGCCGTGAACCGGAAGCAATAGCATTTTTCGTGACCTCTGACCTAAAATATCCACCGTGTTCCCGTTTATTGTTAAAGAAAAGGCTATTTTTTTTCACGAATTGTGTTGTCAGGCAATGTTTACATCATCATGGTTGAGGCAAAATTCTACTGAACAAGCTCTGCTATGCCTCAATTTATTGATGTTACATATTTATTTGTGCTAAAGTGGTGTTTTTCTAATATTCTGTTGATTCCCATGTTGTGGAGTTCATATTTTGTTGTTTATTGTGCAGTACGTTGACATTTCAGTAATGTTTTTTTTTCGTCATTTTTTGTCAACTTCTCGTTTCATATGTGTCTACTAAATGGAGTTATAGACTTTAGCCATACAAATTCATTTCATTCAAATTCTCCTACCATTTCTCAACAATATGGTATATGACACAATATAGTTGCATTTGTAGGATGGCTCACAGTTACATTTTAAAGAACTGAACCAGCTGAACATTTCACAAGGAAAAGTAACTCTTACCAGCCATTGAAAATACTCTGGATGCAATCAGTTAATAGGATGATCTCATTTGAACTCTGATCTCTTTGTGTATTCCTTATCCTCTTATTTATCATTTTCTCCATCTCAGTGCTTTTGACTCATATACTTTAAGGTTTAAGGGGGCTGGCTACTTCCAAAAGCTACTTTTTTAAATACTTTATCTTCAGGCACCAAATTATCACCGAACGTAGATATGTCGTAGAAAGAGATGTTAAAGTTAAAACATGAAGAAAAAATATTTGGTTGCCATGATAACGGCCACCATCTTGAAAATAAACAAACATTCATAGAGTTCCAAAATCTTCAATACCAAAATGGATTTTCATGTTTTTTTAGTTTAAACATAGATAGGGGTAATAGGCTACTTGGTTTTACCTTGTGTTAATTTTATTAATTTTCTACAAATTTCATAAAAATGTAAATTAAAACTTGTTAAAAAGTCAACATGCATATAGACTGAAAAAGTTGATAGCCTGTTACCCCCATTTATGTCTTGGGAATCAACAAGCCAAATTTCACAGCTCTAGATTGAATACTTTTTGAGATTTTGGAACTGGTGTGGAACAAGGTAATGTAAAATGAGTTTTTGAGAAATTCGTGAAAAGCTGATTCACAGGTAGAAACCAAATTGCTCATTAGTTTATTATCCTCCAATGGAGATGCATGATTCATGCTTTTTTGTAAAGGGTATGAATTGTCAATTTGGTTGATACCAAAGATTATAGATCTTGATGATAAAACAAGCCTGTTGCTATGGCTAAACTTATGCCTTTTCTTTAATTTTCTTGAAAATTTTGTTATGGTCCAGACTTTCTGCAGATGTATTTTTTATATTTAGGATGAAAATTATGGCTTGTGAATGTCTGTCAAAGATTAGATACTGCACTAAAGATTCATTTGGAGCCAAAACAATTTTTTTTTAATTTGGTCCAAAGTCACTAAAAGCATGCCGATTTAAAATTGTTTCATGTATGTAAATGCTGTGTTGCTTTAGAAATAGGGATCTCCTTTTTTTTTGCACAAATACACATATATATATTGTCCAAATCGACAGCATCATGTGTGTTAAAACATTTTGAAACCCTGATGAAGAGAGTTCATGTCATAAGAATAAAAACATGCTCATCTACAAGAGAAACAATTAAAACCCTGTTGTTTTCTAGAATCTCATGATCGTAGCGATAAATACTGATATTGTACCCCAGTTATAGTGATAGCCATAATCCTTTTGCAATCTAATCTTAGAGGGCTGCGTTATAAGATAGCCTAACATTTACCCTCTCCGCAGTGCCACATCACGATGATAATGATATTTATATTATAACCATATTGTTCTCTAGAGTGGTCTCATGACCATAGCCATGACTCCTCTAGTGAACTGTAGATTGATTTACATACTGCTTTGATAACAGTGCCAAAGATGTAGGTGATAATTTTTTTTCAAATGAAACTAAATAATTTAGCTAGAACCTTGTTCTGTTTCTTGATTTTCATTTTTGTAAAATGTATCCCTTCCTTAAAGTGAAAAATGTTTTTTTCATCAATGACTGCCTCTGCTTAAAGATCTGTGTAAGAAATTGTAGATGTAAAACCATGAAGAAGAAACATAATTATTTAAAAGTTGCAATTTTTTATATTGAATTTTTGATAGTCATTATTTTTCTAGAGGACTTATCTTTTAATGAAACAAATGCCACTATGTATGATATATGTGATATGCTCAACATTTGGAAATTATATTTTTTGAAACCGATAACTTTTTCTGGCAAATGTCATTGCTATTCTTTATTATTACTTTTTTTTTATCCATGTACTATCATGTAATATGACAATGTGAACTCAAGCATATTTTAAACCAAATTTAAGGGGATTTTTTTATATTTTTACAATATGCATTTGCATGGAAAAAGTGTCCATGAGAGTTTGACTACAGCATAATTAACTTTTACTGGTTCTTGTTTAAAAAAAAAAAAATGTAAATGTCATGATGATAGTAATAATTATACCTGTTACTAAAAGAGGAAAGAAAAGGAAATGTTCAGGAATGTTTCGATATTGTGGTGGGGTTTTTTTTTTTTTTTTTCGATCTCAAGACCATTCTTCCCAAAAACTAATCACATCATGTACTTATATCCATGAAATATTTTGTATTTTACACTTTCAAGTCAGAATTTATGCGTTTCAGTAATGATTTTTATTTGGGTGTGTGATGTTGAAATTGAGATATTAATAAATCTGTGAAACAAGCACGAACAGTCAAAGAACAAAGAGTTCTTCAAGACAGCAAGCAAGAGCCACCATCTAGCTCACTCCCAAACTCGGAACACAGCCCTTGTTAGGACCCAGACACAATTTTAGATTAGCCTTGGTTTATGCCTCTGCATTGTAGCTCCCAGTATTTTCCTTCATAATGGGTCACATTATGTATCGATCAGATTCAGGGACTTTTGGTTAAAGCGACTAAATATCGCTGGTCCCATTGATCATTTTTAATCATAATGTCCTTAAAGAGCATGCTTTCATTCAAAGTTAATTAAGATTTTGAGAAGTTTGACAAAAAGATCATTCTCCGTCCGCTCTCTTCTTCTTTTTTTTTCTGCTGCTAGCAGTGTTAGTGAGTGTATTTGTATGTGTGTGTGTGATGCATGTTTGCTGTCAAACATTTTAAAAGTACTATAGAGTGAGAGCTGAAGTCAAGCAATAAAAAGATGATTTGATTCTATATGTGGGGTTTTTTTTCCCATAGTTTAGATAAGCTATCAGATTTGGACATGAAGAATGGAAAAGGTAAGCCTACTGTGCACACATAATCTGCCATTTATATCCATGTTGTGTAGGTGACATTCAGACTTTGTTGTAACAGTTGCATTCAAGTTACAGGCCCATGTTTGTTAAATCAATCAGTCTCAATCGCAACGTTATCATAACTATCTGAATCCCTTGTACTTGTAAACATGGGTAAGATTAATTTTACCCTACCAATGCATGTACATATATGTGTTTGTATCATGTGATTGAGTATATTAATATAAATTTATGTTGATATTTGATCTATTAGGCTATTCCAGTTATTTATTTCTTGAAAAATAATAAAATGAATTGAAACTGGCATAATTGAATCATTGTTTAAACTTTAATGGCATTCTTCTTGTTTATTGTTATTACAGTGCAGGGCGTCCCCCCCAAAAAAAAGTGGTACCCTCTAAATTGCCTACAACTTCAGTAATTCTCCAATGGTCTGAATGAAATAAAATTTTATGAAAGGGGGATGAAAGTGCAAAATTTGTGCAAAGTGGATACATGTTGTAAATAGTTTTATGATCCATCCAAGGTTTTAAAAAATAGGTACTTTCAGAAAAATAAGTAAAATGAACGCAAAACAAAATATGAACTTGAAATGTGTGGCCAACTTGTTTTTCCTTTTTATGAAATTGATTCGAACCCAACTTCATATCGATTAAAACTCCAATTAAGTCAGCTTCACAAGGTTAATTTATTGTCTTGAAGGATCGCTTTGATATTATACTGTATATTGTTTAACAGCAAATACTTTGTTTGCTATCACTCTAAAGCAGGGTGAAATGAAATTGAAAATAGTCTTTTTTTCTTTTGCAGTTCATTAAGATATAATCCATCAACCTGGATTTACATTGCCTTTTTCAAAGCATAATTTGACTTGTTTTTTCAATTTCCTTTCACCATGCTTTGGAGTGACAGGGAGAAAGTTTTGGTTGTTATTCAGGATATCAGAAGTGGATCCTTCATTCAAACCGAACTTAGATCCCCTAGATTTCTTTTCATGGGTTGCACCCGCCCCCCCTCCCCCCAAGTAAATAAAATAAATAAATAAAATAAAATTCCACTCTATTCATCTCGGAAGGGAAATTTGTCTTTTGATTTTTAACCGAAAACTGAGCGACAGCCGCAGAGCAGCGCCGCAAACGGAGGCAATTAGTGTAAATAACCTTGCCCAAGGGATAAATCACAATGC
>JBCHJU010036974.1:0-11698 GCA_039654505.1 Plocamopherus imperialis | reverse complement strand
TACTTGTGTAATTTGGCATCATTCTACTTGTGTAATTTGGCATCATTCTACTTGTGTAATTTGGCATCATTCTACTTGTGTAATTTGGCATCATTCTACTTATGTAATTTGGCATCATTCTACTTATGTAATTTGGCATCATTCTACTTTGGATTGTATTCTCTATGTTCTGGGTTTTGTTGTAATCCAGCGGTCTCTCTACTTTCCTGTGTAGAGATGTCACTACCACCGAGAAGATTAATGATGAAAAGCCACTGTGGAGAGCTCAATATGAATGTATACAGAACGAAGTTTTATAAAGCCTCCACTATAAAGCCAATACGAAACAATAAATTTTCGTGTATATACCCTTCCTCAGACCACAAAGAACAATTAAAAGACAATAAAACAAAGGAAATTACAATAAAAAGTTAGACTAAAATAAATAAAAAAGAAATAAATATGGAAATTATTGTCTTTTTAGTGTCTTTTGTTGTCTGAAGAAGGGTATATACACGAAAATCTACTGTTTTGTATTGTCTTTCTAGTGGAGGCTTTATTAAACTTCGTTTTGTTTACCACCGAGAAGACAACGGCAGAAACTGAACTGTCAACAACCATTTTACCATTTTCGTTTCGCCGTTTTGTTTACCACCGAGAAGAGAAGGGCAGAAACTGAACTGTCAACAACCATTTTACCATTTTCGTCTCGCCGGTAAGGTCTCGTTTGCTTGGGACCCGTACACTATAGATACAGTCTTGATTCCATTATTAGTCTTACTATTGCAAGGGTAAGTAACAGTAGACTTATATGACTAGAAAGCTTACAGCATCCTCCAGAAGTGGCCTGGTCTGTACGGGGATGGGCTGCCAACAGAGGTCTTTACGCCACACCTGGTCTCCGTGTGGAGGGAAAAGTCCGGCCAGGTTGGTGTACGCTGACATTAGGCATCTCTGTAACGCCGATGACTCGATGCTAATCTGGAATACAACCAACATGGACATTAGGCATCTCTGTAACGCCGATGACTCGATGCTAATCTGGAATACAACCAACATGGCCATCTAAAGATAAGTTCATAATTACATTGATGTAATTATTTTCGTAAAAAGAACAAAAACAATGCAATCACGAATGATAGCCCTGGCCTAATACATGTATTCTATTGTGAAAAAGAGTAACATCAGATATGCTGATGGCATAGCCTTAACTGCTGCATCAGAGACAGAACTCCAAACTCCATGACTTAACAAAGCGATATCAGAAAGTGAAAATTAATGAGACACAGGTAATAATCCCCAGTGCAATTTATTAAGCAACAGAAAGAAAATAAAACGAGTTTTAAAAATCCAGACACATGTGCAAGGGATATACCATTGCCAATGATGGCAAATGTTTAACAGAGACAGGAGAATTACTATTGTACGTTATGCGTTCTATAAAATGATTCCAATCTAGAACAATAGAAACTTACTAGTAGAAACCAAAATAAGAGGACTGAAGGCGAGTTCGTATGTTTGGTCAAATCTTTTGATGGGCTATGAATGTTGAACATAAACAAATGGGACTTTAATAAAAGAAGGCTGGATGTAACAGAAAAAGGCTGGATGTAACAGAAATAGGCTGGATGTAACAGAAATAGAGCATTTTAAATTATCAGAATTTCTGGAAAAGATACGAAATCAGATGTTTGTAAGCACCTCACGAGTACAGGTGTAGTGATTATATCGTATGACTAAACTTCCAAATTTGTTGTATCACCCTGGTCTGGAGGTCCTCCTCATTTCAGTTGACGGTGTCATATTATTATCTCCCTTCCAATTCTGTCTGTGGGCAATGAAGTACACGATGGTTCGTGTCTTGGGGAGAGTTGTGAAGTCCCCAGCTGTGCATATAGGCAGCTGGCTGTTCTGGCATGTCTGAATCGCACTCTGCTTGCGGTTGCCCAGTGTTTGCGTTAATTGTCATTGAGACTAGGAAGACTTTCATAGGGTTCAGTGATGAGTTCTCCTCCTGGAGACAAGAAAAGAATTTCAGCTGTACGAAGTCCTCGTGATCCTAATCTTGCTTTACAATTGTGGAACATGGGGATTAACGAAGCAAAACCTGGAAAGTCTCAATACAAAGCACAGGAAACATCTAAGAAGCATCATCGGCGTCCATTGGCCAGAGAAAATTAGCAATGTAGATTTGTATAATCGCTGCAAAGTAACACCAATCACCTACAGGATTAGAGAACAGAGATGGAAACTTCTTGGACATATATTAAGAAGAGAAAGCACAATTCCAGCTAAAACAGCAATGGACGAATATTTCAAAAAAGGTACAAAGTACAAAGGTACTCCAATATTCGGAAAATTACAATCTTTTGAAGAACTCATTAAAACAACATATCAGTAGAAATGAAGAACATAAGTTGTAAACAGGCTATGCCTGTAATAGACAAAAGGACTTGTTTAATGTCATAGACTTCCATAGACAAAAGGACAAATAGAGACATTTCGTCTCCACACTGGGCACTAGCGTTTAGAAATGCACCGGTACAATCAACTCAGAATTAGGGAAACAGGCAACTGTCAGTGCAGTTGTAGAAATTCGTCACCATCCCAAGGGTACGACTTTAGTTAGACCTTGCCTGCGATAAAGAAAGAACACGTTCAGCGGTCTTCGAATCATGGGATATAAAACAATGCCTCTTGTTGGTTTGTTGGGCTATTTTCAACCAAGATATGCCTGTCGGCACGGCAACCTCTAATCATGAAAGTGGTAAGGTCATCAAAAAGTTACTAAATGAAAGATTGGTGGTTGGTGTGCAGAAGATCGGTGGCCTTTTGGGCGTTTATGTTGAATCCTTCCAAAGGATGACACTTTTCCTGTCCTGTTCGAGCCAGAGATCATAATCTCTGTCTTAAACAGAGAAATATTAATAATAAATAAACGTTTCTAGAGCGCCACTATTTCATGACTTTAACAAGCTCTTGGCGCTTTACAATTAATCAGAAAGGCACCAAGGTATTATTAAAACATGGCCAAATATTAGAACGACACGGCAATCACTCAACGAGCTTTAAATGAATATATCATTAGTAATAGCAATGCTCAAACTTATCTTGAAAAAGCCTTCCAACACAAAATTAAATACTGTTTTCAGATTTCTTTTGAAAATGTCCAGTGATTCATCTTTCCTCAAATCTAGAGACAATGAACTCCAAACTCTGAAATCCGAAATTGGCCAAGGAATGTGTTCCACCATTTACCAGCTGACCCATAAAACACGATCTGATCTGTTCTGTTCTGTTCTGTGCTCGCCGTCCGCGCTTGCGCTTGGCAAATTGTGCACAAAAGTTCTCCAAATCGGAGAAAAAGGTATTAGCATATTAATTCAGCTTTTGAATTAATTTTCTCCCATCGCCAACCATTCATCTCTATCATGTTCCATGTTTCTTAGAATCTCCAGATCTCTATGGGTCGACAATATCTTTGTTGTTGTTGTTGTTGTTGTTTTTGCTTGGCACAGTATGGATGGTCCAATTCGTAGGACGTTGGTTTATCCAGTCTGGACAGATCTTGAGTGATAGCTGCGTGGAGATCAGTCGGCCGTCTTCCTCGGTACATCTCTGCTTCGTTGCCGCCCAGAAAATAGTTGTCTATGGCTCTTTGAGCGGGGATATCTTTGTCACTGCGCAGTATGTGGCCGAATAGTGACCATCTTCTCTTTGCTATCAGAGTAGTTAAAGGCTGACTTTTTGCATTTTTTGTAGAGCTCTTCGCTTGTTATTTTGTCTTCTCAGCTTAATCCCTTTATCTTTCTGAGATGTTTACGATGAAATGCATCGAGTGTACGTCCGTCTTTTCTTGTAAGATCCCATGTCCCGCAGTTGTTTAGGAGTATCGGTAATACCGGGGCATTATATATAGATTAAGTATCTTCGATTTTTTGAGGTTCTTGTGGCGAATCCAAATCATGTACATGGAAACAAGTGCTGCGGTAGCAATTCGTGCAAAAAACATGCAACCTCGAAAAATCCACAGGAAAATTGAACACAGATGTGTTTGTTCAACCAAAATACTGATCATGTAAACAAAACAAGAATCGGTGAGTTTTATAACGTAAACTCATTATGCCGTAAAAAAGGGAATTCTTAGAATCGTCATCCAGCCATAAAACACGGTTGCTCTTTGCTAGACACATAGGTTTGGCATTCGAAATCAAAACAAAGAGCTGAGATCTTGAGAGGAACTTCAAGGTTCCAATACCACGGATCCTGAGAATTAAAAAAAAATCTAAATCCAAAACTTGAGTTAGATATAGCGGACAGTCAACAACGCAGGGAACACCTGAGAAGTTTCAGGCGGTGTGCGATTGAATTGTCAAACAAACAAGGAAGCCAATCTGACAATAGAGTTAAGATTTAGAAATTCCTCGGGAATCTTTTTGGTGGACAGTGAGGATAGATCTAATATTTGCAACCCTACAAAAGTCAAACACACAAAAGGCTCTGCGATGCATATTCAGTTGATCGCATGGCAGTGTGTTGATAGCGTTTGCTGCTTACCAGTCAAAATTGTTTCCTGAATTATTGGTTTGGCATTCCACAGACCTGACCTGAATCCTTTGGATTTATTTTTAATATGTAGGGCTATCTTAAGAAGAAATTGTGGTAGACCAATAGAAGACATCAAGAGCTCATGGAAGAAATCGTAGGAAACGTTTAGAAGATTCCTAAGGAGAAGTAACGTTGTCAGAGTGTGATAACAAGCTTTATGAAAAATTGTGCGTTTACCGAAATGGACGACCTTTGAAACATAAGCTATAACTTTTATACCTGCTGATGGATTTTTGTGTAACTTTGCTATATGTTTACCGGGACCGTCTATGATGCCAAGTTGCAATAACATTGTTTCACTTGCAATCATTACATCGAAGTATTCTGCGGTATTATGTTTTGTGGGCCAGCCGGTAGTCTTAGCACGGTACGAGGGTTTTCAAAGAAAAGTTCATCTTTAGATGATGTTTGATTTCGGGTTGGTCGTTTTAACGACAATAATTCTTAAAGACAGAGAGCATTCTCAGATATTTCATTGTCGCTATTTTATAATTGGTTCACGGCGACTATTTCCTACTATTGCACTTGATCAGGGCCATAAAAAGTGTAACAAAATGGTCAAAGGTGATGGAGGTGTACTTGGGCTGACCACAAATCCAGTAGCGCTGAGACGATGGATGACTGCAGGATCAGAACTTGCATGTCCTTTGGGTCACCTTTGAAAGCCAAACTGCGATGTCTGCGTCAGTAAGTGAAGACCACTATGAGACCACCATGAGCATACATCAGTAATTAAGAAAAACCTTCAAAAAATGTAAGTGCACTTGTTTCTGCGTTCGAGGAAACTGGAAATCCATTCCAAGATGACAGCAGCTGCCTTTTTACAATGGACACTATCATTGTTGCCGATGCAGCTGCCATGTCATTTGTGCAAAACGTTGTCAGCACTGGCCTACAGCAATAATATGACGATTTTGTGAGAGAAAATGGCTCGTATGTATGAAAATGACTGAATGTATCAGTCCTAGCCACCCTTCGTAGGAACAAGATGTAAGTATTTGCACAACAGAAAACTTTTAAGAACGCGAGCATCACATAATTGAGAAATAGCTGTTCATTGCTCTCACGGTTGTACATAGCGCGCAAGACAAGAAAGGGAAATCTTCCTAAATTTTTTCCGGCATGAAAATCAGCCAACACCACCATCTCTCAGTAAATTTGGAGAAATAAAATAAGACAAAAAGGCTGATTTGCTGAGATGTCTTGAGCGCTTTTGCTGTTATGCTCTAAAACTTACAGATAATACCAGTGCAGAGTTCCCTTTGGATGAAATATTGCCCGTTACGGAAGAACCAGAGACTTTGGACACTGCGCTGGATGACACGACATTCAAATTGAAACTGAATGTTGCCATGTATCACATGAACAGAACATAAAGAACCGCTGCTGTCAGTGTGCGCGACCAACATCATCAACAAGGTACATGACACTGCACTTGACACTTAAAATTGGTAAACGGGCAAATGTTTACGCCTGGATCAATGAAGTCACAGAAAATAATTACCCAATAGAAAGTAAAAGATGAAACAAAAACAGAAACAACAACTTAAAAATTGATAGAACAATTAAGAAAGAAAAACAAACACAAAAGCAAAAACAAAACCAAAAAGCAAAAACTTAAAAATCAACCCCCACCCAAAAGACAACAACAATCACATAGCAAAACGAAACAAAGGAAAACAGATCAAACAAACTGAACAAAACAATAGCAAAAGCAAAAATTAACTATATGTAAAACAAGAAGAAAGCACATAATAATACCGAACAATTGAATGCGACCTATATATCAATTTCTCAGAAAAGCAACACATACCTCAGATTTTAAAGCTTATCATAACATACCAGGGAAGTATTTCAGTAATTACTAAGTAATCACATACTTCTGATCAGTTATTAAATTAAGCCATGAAGCAACAGTGCGTTACCAAGATGCTCTAAATGATCTCAGCGATCTTTGACTCGGGGTCAAACAAAGTGAAAATAGACGAGCTAGTAGAATATGGCTGGAAGCTGACTTGGGATCAACAAACATTAACATTTTTCTTGGTACAGCCAAAAGGGAAATTTATCTTTACAGTGTTATCGAAAAAATGGAAGAATAATTAACGTATAAGGACAACATTATACTTAATAAATTGATAAAGTCGCCTTCAACCACGGGAAATGACGTGAAATTCCAAAGAGGAGCTTTTTTTATTCTTAGTTACCAAATTGTAATGGGACGACAATGAACCAGTTCGCATAGTGACCAGTGTCTAAAAATAAAGAGGAAGTCCATAGAGTGAAAGAAATGGTGAAGCAAAGCCAATGTACGCTGGTTTAATATTTAAGTTAAGCGTAATCATTCGAATGTCATCCGTGCGAAGAAAAAATGCCATGTTTTCTGGAAACAAGCTTGACGGAAGGTGCTGACAGAATTAGATCTGACACAAAAGATCTAGACAATTTCAACAGTCCCCGTAGAGAATAATAACAAATAAGGGGGGGGGGAGAGAGACGTTAGCTTACAGAGAAAATTGTTCCACTAAGGACTGAACCCAGGATATTGGCAACGACGGACACAAGCCTCCTTTTTCAGGCAGTTGAGGTCATACGCCTGTACAAAATTCTGGTCGAGGATTTTGCCAGGAATGTTCTGTAATAATAATATGGTGTATGTTTTTACATTCTTGCTGGGATTTACAAAAAGACTTCATTGTTTTAATTTGTGTATGTGTTTTTCGTCTCTTTAGAACAATAATGACAAATTCTGTGAACCGAGTATTCTTGTCAACGCCCCAAACAGTAACTATACAGTATTTTGATATAAGTGTAGCTTCTGTTTAAAATCTTCGTCATCTTCCCTGTGTTTGGTGTTGATGAGGGTTTTCTTTTCCGTATTTTGAATGCAATTGAGAAATTTGAATTCAAAATGGCTTTTTACACTTGAAAATGGCAAAATAAATGTTCAAGCATAGGATCTATTTTTCATTATGAATTCTTCAATAGGTAGGCTTAAACCCGTTTGGCCTTTAATAATTGCGTTGAAAAGAATGGTCACCTTATTTCTAGCTCTTTGTGTTTTTGAGGCTTGTCATTTGAATTTTTTTTTATTTTGTTACGTGTTATTGGTGTGAAGTAAAATTGTTTATAAATCTGCCTGCATTTCTGTATGTTCTCTAAATCATACTTTTCATTACTGATAATGTTGAACCCATGAACACTTTTTAATATTCTGGGACTGATTTTACGGATATTCTGCATCACTAATCTTTCAACAGTTGTAGATATCCATCGATGTTACGTTAAAGGAATGCTAGTAGACCATTTGCTTTCTACACATTGCCAGGTGTAAGCATTTCCATTGCAATCTATTATCTATTGTAACGCCTGGATATTTTGCATAACTCTTGCTTACTTCCTGTTTCTTTTCCCTCTTTATCTTTCATTTATAATATTGTTCTTTTCCCTTCATTTTTCTTTCTTTGTCGACATCCTATTGTACTTTTTGGTGTACCTGTTTTTAGATTCCGTAAACGATCTGTCTCATGTATTCCTTGTCCTGACGTTTTCTGCCCCCCTCTGTGAAGGATACATTTCTCTTCTTCAAAGCCTCTTTTATATATCTTCATTCGACTTTCTACGAGGTCTACCTCTTGTTTTCTTACTAAGAATTCTAGCACAAGGTACTGTTTTGAGTACTGTTCTCATAATTCATTCTGATAATATATTTTCCCATCTAAGCTGATTCATTTTTCTTTCTTTTAACCAAAGTTGGGTTTTTTTCTACCTACCCTTTAACTTTCACTTTGAGTTTGTCCGCCACATGTAAATAAAAATACGTTCTGCTGCCTCGCCAAGCTGACTTACTGTAAGGTTTAATCCCGTCCATTAAAAATTAAACGCTCCTCACTACCATGCCATTCTTTTAATCAATTGCCTTTCATACATAGATCTACCTAACAAAGTGTTTTCCACAATGAATGATACTGTGTGACGAACCAATCTGTAGAGTGCGTTTCACAATACACTGGCAATGACACGGTTTTCAAATATCTCTGAAATAAGATGGTTTTCCTTGTTCGCCTTCCTTTTGTTTGTATTCCAACATTTTAATCTTTCCACAATCAGTTTGTTTATAGTATAGATAAATTTTAAAGCTGTCTAATTTTGTCATGATTTATAGCGAATTTCAAAATTTTCTGTCACAGAAAAGGCCTTTGCGTCCCAAACTACCGGCCACGCTCATTAAAATTGTTATTTTTTATTCAGGGAGTAATAATGTTGTTACACGTAATACAACGTGCCAAACTTTGCATGTTGACAGTTTTTCTCAGTATCGTGTATAACCATAGTAGATAAATATCTTTACGACTGGGGCACTAGACTTTTTCGCCCTTTGCTGGCTGGCGTTTATATGCAAATAAACCGATTTCGACCGCTTGACTCAGGAGTGTAACGTGCAACACTATTTTTTGTGTGTTTTATTCCCGTGCCATCCATGCCAGGATCCACTTCACGAACTAATTGAGATTTCCTTCAGGACCAAGGTACGTAAATCTTTCATTATAGTATAGCTTAGCCTAAGCCAGGCTTAGGGCCCAAGGCATCTACACTGGGGTCTACAAAGAATACGAAACAACCAAAAGATGGATATTATATTACAAAAGACATCTTTTATTATTATTCGGACGCCAAGACCAAGTTATTGGTATACACTAGATTAGGAATATTGGCTGATCGAAGGACAGAGTTTGAATGTGATCAAATATATTAATAATTATTATAAAACCTCTGGACAGTTCGGATTTGGAATAAGATTATTGCAAGCAGAACGCATTGATCTAGATCTTCTTTTAATGTAATGTTTAAAATGTCACTCTTGCAACCTATGTTTAATCGGTCTCATTCAGGGCTACACTCTCGAAAGGGAATGTGTGAATGCGTGCGAGTGTGTGTGTGTGTGTGTGTGTGTGTGTGTGTGTACGCGCGCGCGCGTGGGTGTATGTGCATTCGTGCTTGGGGACGCGGGAGGGAAAGTACATGTATTGGGGTAGGTTTGTATCCACGCAGTTATTTTGTCATTATGGACATATTTTCAAGCTTTTCGGGAGAAAGTATTTAAAAAGGTAGATCTAAGTCTTTGACGAGATCAAAATCGGACTAGTGTCTATGCGGCACCACATTTAAGTGAGACTCAAAATTCACACGACGCAGGATTTCATAAATAGTTAAAATAAATAGACCAATACATTCAGGATGCCGCCTATCTTAACATCACTATACATAAAAGTTTAAAAAACTACAACATAAAAAAGAAAGAAAGAAAAAAAATTAACTAAAAAGCTATTGACCCTACAGACTATGGAAATTTCCCACCTTTATAACCTAAACCCATGAGTCACGTGAACGTAGGGGGGCTAATTACAAACCATGACCACAATCTCTAATGCGTGGCAAAAGCCACAAAGAAGGCCTTTACGATATACCGATATACTGATAATTAATAGCTGAGATCGTCTACTATTCTTCTTCCACTTTCTCTTTCCTCGATACAACACGACTAATACTGATATTATTATGATTCAACTGCCAATACAAGAGTAACCCCTGCAGTCTCTTTTTTCTTTCTTTTTCTTCACTTGTTCTTCTTTTTTCTTTTTCCTTTTTTTTTCGTTCTTTCTTATTATTATTATTTCATTTTTTTTAGGGATTGGGTTGGCTTTATTATTTTTCACGGTTCCTTACAGTTGTTTTGGAGTTACAATTGAAATTGACTATCAACAAGTTACGCGTGCCTCCATATAATTGGCTGCTAAGTTGGTCCTTCTATGAAGTAATAATATCGTATTTAGATACATCAAAGTTTTGAGTCTAACAGCTGGTTTCCCTAACGATCAAAACGTTCCTTGAAAATTGTTTTGTTTAACATTACATGCATCGGTCGCGTTGTCAACAATGATACATTTGTATATTACATGTATGATTCTTTTTATTACTCATATGTTTTAACTGCTAACTTTATTTCTTAAGGCTGGCTACTGGTTTGTTCAATAATTTTGCTTGATTTCTTTTTCATTACAGGTCGTCTAAACATATATTAACATTATATTTTCTGAAGGAAGTTTGAAGCCCAGGTTTTCTATTTCGTTTTGATTTACTTTTCTGTTCGTTTATTTATTTATGATTTAAAATCTTTACATTTTTTTTCTCATCTTTTCTTTGATCAAACTCCCAAATTGTGGTCACATTGGCACTGCCGTTGTGCTTTGGACTCAAAACCAGAAAGCTGGTGGTTTGAATCTCATTAGGGACATTGGGATCCAACCATTGGGTTATTTACACTAATTGCCCCCGTTTGCGGCGCTGATCTGCGCGCGGTTGACGCTCGGTTTTTGTAAAGGAAAATTTCCCTTCGGGGGTGAATTAGTGGATTTTTTTTAAATTTTTTTTTTTATGGAATCGTTAGTTATATTTATACAAAGCAATAAAGAGCCAGTGTAGTTTCATTGCGGATAAAGGCCAGTCTATGTTGGAGTATTGTGAAACGCACCCTTGGAGTCAAAACAGAGTATAAATAAGTCAAAATGAATCTTAGTGGTTTATCAACATAAGTTTAAACAACTTTATAATGTGTTTACTTAAATTCAATTAAACTAGATCTGGACTTTTAGTCGATTCTTATAGACCAAAGATAAAAAGTTGATAACAACATTCAAAGTTCAGAAACTTTTTCGGCACACCCGCTGTAGACATGCATATTATATCATAAACACGACCGAACCAATAGATCAAGATGACGCACATTGTTGAGATGCTACCAGCCAAAGGTGAACCCAACGGGGCGCGTCGAGCATCGACAAGCTGGGGCGTGGGTATACCCATGACCTTGGTGAAAGCAATCGCAAAGGTCAAGGTCAGCCAAGGGACCGACACGGAAGTGACTGGATCGTAGCTTTGGAAGTTGCCGGGTGGGGTGGATTGCAGACATTGGACGCATGTAAACAAGGAACGCCCCTGTCTCGCGTCAAAATACTCATGGAACCTGTCCGGGGAGAAGGTCTCGTAAGAAATCTGGCCGGAACAACTTGCTAGGCTCACCGACATCCGACTGTCATTTGCATTGAAGTGG
>JBCHJU010036863.1:0-11699 GCA_039654505.1 Plocamopherus imperialis | reverse complement strand
AGAAAGAGAGAGAGAGAGAGAAAGAGAGAGAGGGGGGGGGGAGGCGATAAAAAGAAAAAAGACGGATGATCCTTATCGTATTCATCGTTTATAACATAGATCTATTTATCCTTTTCGATCCATCAGGCTGTACATTTATTGAATCATTATTAAAGCAATCAAAACAAGGTTAACAGAAGTTACACGGAAATGTTTCGCTTTTGGCATTCTCAAGCTGTTTGGTGTGTTCTTGTCTGTCTACTGGAATTGCCCAAAGCTCGTCTGAAAATTTTAATACCCCGCACAGGTGAGACAAAATAGGTCTGTAGTGTAGAACGACGTAATATGTGTACGACTAGCTAGGCTCGCAGCCTACAAAATAATATTATAGCGACTTCAATTTAGCTCAATAGATTAGATCTAGATCTAAATTGTAGAATTAGGTCTATACATGTATCTCTAACTGACAGCCCTAAAGTTCATGGGCGGATCTACATGAAGACACTAGGGACACTGTCCCCCCTCCCCCCCAACATATCAACAGAGTTGTCTTTGCAAGAAATTCAAATCAATGAAAATAAAAGGAAAAAAAAACCAAACAAACCGGGAGATGGGATAGAAAAGAAACTCAGCTCTTCATCAGCGAAAATAGAATAAAAACAAATTAAACAAATAATAACGGATTTAAAAGCCCGCGGTTCTGTGGGATCCATCGATTCACTAGATGCCTTGCCTACCGAAGATCTAGCACTCTTACAAGACTAGATCTAGGCTAGGTCTACGCCCCTCACGTCTAGTCACACGCACAGCCAACACGCGGCTCGCTCAGCCGTCAAAAGAGTGAGAGAGGGCGGGCTGGATCTCGGACAAATTTCCAACTGTCCCCATAAAAGGTCTATTAATTTATGGTA
Organism: Plocamopherus imperialis; assembly: GCA_039654505.1. Taxonomy (NCBI): domain Eukaryota; kingdom Metazoa; phylum Mollusca; class Gastropoda; order Nudibranchia; family Polyceridae; genus Plocamopherus; species Plocamopherus imperialis. The sequence goes on along the minus strand of JBCHJU010036863.1, from coordinate 10,809 downwards.
GGCCCCAAGGCCTATGTCCCAGCGTTGCCAGATTGCATGAGATCGGCCGAACTTTTAAAATTATTTAATTCAGAAATCCCTTCAACAATTGTAAATTTCATTTTGTCCTTGGAAATTCACAAAATAGAACAAAATCGAATCATATCATAGTTACTTTTGGATTGGGGGTTTAAACAATTTCGAGATGCATTAAAAATATTTAATTATCAAAAGAAGAACAGAAAAAGGGCCGATCAGTTCTATTTTAATTGTCTGTGGTACGATTAGCTAGATCTAAACGAGTTCGATTCTATTATAGATAAAGATAAATACATGTGTACTTTGAAATTTGTGTGAGCAATCTTAAATATTTGTTATCCTCTTTATCATCAAAACAAGGTGACCCCAAGCATGAAGGAGTAAATCCGCCCCTGAGAATGATATCATTTTCAATAAATTATAGAGGAATATCGTTGGTAGAGCATGATCGCAACCAAATCTCCTTTTCTTAGGTCATTAGACTTTTTCAATTAGGCTTCAGAAATCTAATTTCCATATGGTGTAATCCAACCTTCCTCGACTGTATATCTTCAATCCCTTGAATTGATCAAGCTCAAATTTTCACTCGTTGTAGAAAATTAATTTATTTCTTAATGTCCCAAAGCTCTTTAAAAATTAAGCAGAGACCATGATACAGTGAGTTTTTAAATGTGACGTTTTGTTTTGTTTTTATATTTGAGCTTCCAATATTTCCGTGATAACGTGCACTGCGACATATCCCTACTGTATACCTCATAACTTTTGAATCATTGAATCAACCCGATTCATATTTTTACACATTATAGACAATTCATTTATTTCGTAGTGTGGATGTTTCGAAGGACTTTACAAATTACGCAGTGGCAATAAAATGGTGAGCTTTCAAAGGTTGGAAGCGTTTTGTTGGTGACCACCCGACACAGACATTAGTGAATCCTAGCTTACCTTCTTAGCGCTGCTCTCTGCTCACACAAAGGGTAACAAGGCCAAAAGATAGAACTAAAAAGTTTTCTTCCTAATTTTTCTAATAATTAATTATTCTCGTTGTTGTTAATGCTCCTTTTATTCTTAATGACACCTAGTTCTAATGCGTTGAATCTAGTTTTCTTTGATATAATGTATAAAATACGTATCTATATTTTCTATAATTTAAGTATCTGCGTCTGTATCTTATTTGTCTTTCTTTCTGTTTGAATAAAAACGTTCTTGATGGATAGAACTAAAAAGTTATCTTCCTAATTTTTCTAATAATTAATTATTCTCGTTCTTGTTAATGCTCCTTTTATTCTTAATGACACCTAGCTCTAATGCGTTGGAGCTAGTTTTCTTTGATATAATGTATAAAATACGTATCTATATTTTTCTATATATTTAAGTATATGCGTCTTTATCTTAGTTGTCTTTCTTTCTTTTATGAATAAAAACGTTCTTGATGGATGAATTTTTATCATATTTTGCATTCTGTTGTCATCTTCGTCAGAGGCTATCAAAATTAATGCCCCATTGTTATTATACCCAAAACTCATGAAAACCTTAAGACCCACACATCCTATCCAACAGATTATACAGCTCCAAAGGTGGCCATGTGCTATTTTTATGCCAACTCATGAAAACCTTAAGACCCACACGTCCTATCCAACAGATTATACAGCTGCAAAGGTGGCCATGTGCTATTTTTATGCCAACTCATGAAAACCATAAGACCCACACGTCCTATCCAACAGATTATACAGCTCCAAAGGTGGCCATGTGCTATTTTTATGCCAGCAGCCAGGATTTGCACGGTGAACGTCGCTTCACGATATCGGATATGGACCCGACTCTGTGTACACATATCGTGTACATCTATATCTCCATTTCCGGTGAGAACGTTCGTATAGTTCGGCCAAAAGATCGCGGAGTGGCTGGCGTGTAAGTCAATATCATTTTAGGACATTAATAACAATAACATTAATGATGATGATGATGATGATGTTGATGATAATGATGATGATAATGATAATTAAATGATAATAACAATAATAGTAATGATAATAATGATGATGATGATGATGATGATGATGATGATGATGAATATGATGATGATGATGATGATGATGAATATGATGATGATGATGATGATGATTATGATGAAAATTAGTAGCGCACTACACTATTCGCTACTGGCTACTGAAAAGTAGCGTGCTACACTATTCGCTACACAAAAAAGTAGCGAACTACAAAAAGTAGCGCGCTACTGCGCTACAGTCACAACCCTGTATATATAGATATAGATATATACTATATAGCATACTATATATATACTATATATATATAGTATATATATATATATACTTATACTATATTATATGATATAGATATAGATATATATACATACATACAATGTATATATATAATACATAGGCAATGTATATATATATAATACAAGACTTGAAAACAATGTGTCACATTTACTCCTAGACGAATGGACCATTGACCGTGAACTTTGTATAAAAATAGGTTACGTTGTCTACATCTTAATAAATATGATATATATTGATGCTCGATGTACTGACCAAACACCAAGACAATTTTTATTGATTTTTTTTTCCAGTAGATAAATCTCATATAGCCATTCATAAAGAGATACGAAACAATACTTTCAGTTTCCCGTCGAAATGCCCTTTTCTAATGTTAGGCTTGAACTTTTAGAGGGCAGTTTTGTGGAAAATGAAAACAAGGCAAACATAGACCTAGATCTAGATCTAGATCTGGATCTCTATGAGAATCTAGAATAGATCTAGATCTAGAATATAGATCTAAACGGGTGTTAGATCTTGATTTTAGATCTATATCTACATAATATATCTAGATTCGATAAACGTGCAATATAGTGTCGTCTGTATTCGCAGCTGGCATCGATGGAGGATTAAAATCATAGTCACTATTTGGTGATCAAGATTTTAGATATCTAGAATCTTGATCCAGATCTAGATATAGGTCTGCACACAATAAACGATGAAATTAAAACAAAGGTAAACAATGCATTCTAAATCTAGATTCTAGATTTAGATCTAGATCTTGATAAGTTTCTTTTTTTACGTTAGGGGGGGTTTGGGGAGTTAAAGTTAGGGGATTTGGGGATTTCAAGGTTTAGTGTTAGGGATACCGTTTAGGGTTACGGATAGGGTATAAGGGTTAGGGATCTACATGTACTACAAAAATAGGCTTTCAATTATCATGCATACATTTGAAAATACTATATTATCTAGCTTTCAGGTGATATCACCTTTTTGTTTCTAGTCCTTATATTTTATTTCATACAATTTTTTTTCTGACCCCACCCCCATTTAATACATGTATTCAGCATTTTGGTCGGACTCATAATATATTGCTATTCTTTTTTTTTGTCCAGTGACTAGTGGTCAATAACCTCCCATCCCCCGAGGGATTTTATGGGACTAATTTTTTCTGTTAGCGAATCACACGAGGACTTCGAAAATAAAAGTTTGCTAAAAAAAAAAAAAGTTGCACGATGAAGAGTTATGGCCCTTGAAAGGTCATCATGTGCATTTTTTTTTCTTCTAGTTGGACACATTTTTACTCCTCCGATCGTTATAAAAAATTCCAATTTGGACTTGCAATAGCTCTAAATGTTCAGACGAAAATTGCCTTTTATTTTGATATATCATATGGCACGATCATCAGTGTAACACAACCAGTTGATGTACAACTGTTGATAAAAACATTTTCGGATTCACTTTCTTGTTCTGAAATTTAAAAACATTAATTTCTTTTCTTTTTGACAATAACGCCCTTGAAGGGATGATGCATGCATTTATAAAATTACTCTATTATCTAGCTTTCGGATGTTTCAAGTCTTTTTTTCTCTAGACTGTATACTTTATTGTATAGACACTTTTCTCTGGGCCCCATCCATATTATAGTACTTTTGATCATTTTAGTGGGACACATACATTGCATATATTTAGTCTTGGGACCACTGCTACCCCATCCCGTCTCCTCCCCCTAGGGAGTTAATATTGTTATTTTTTCTGGGACTGGTTATTGTGACGAATATATGAAAAAAACAACAACTTTGCACAAAAAGTCGAACGTTGAAGAGTTATCGCCCTTGAAAGGTCATCAAGTGGATTTTTTCCAGCCCGACATGTTTTTTACATTTCCCATCGATATATAAACTTCAATTTAGAATTGCAATAGCTCGAAATATTCATAAAAGTATTGCCTTTCATGTGATATGTAATATGGCATGATAAAGTTACTATAGCGCAAGCAAATGATGGAAAACTGTTAAAAACACACAATTTCCTGCTTAAATTTGTATTTTGAAATTCCAAAATTTAATTTTCTTGAAGTAATCAAAGAAGTGAATTAATGATGCATACTTTCAAAATCTGCCTATATTGGGACAAGATGGCTGACATCTCTTGACTCCGAGCTCAGCTCGGAGAATAGTCTGAATTTCGGATTGATCTTCGAAGTCACTTATTGATAATACTATTTCATCTCGTAGATGAAGTGATGTTCTTTCATATGTGACCATTGATTATGTTCTGAATGAGAAGTAAACGATCATTTCAGCGATTTAAAATCGGCACGTTCAATGTTCGGACACTACAATCAACAGGAGGGCAAACACAACTAGCTGATGGCGTAGTGAACTACAACCTATATATCTAGACGTATTGTGTTTACAAGAAACGAAACTGAGCGATGGCATAGATATCAACCTAAATAGTTGACGTTTAATATTTTTTCCCACTACATCAAGATATTATGGATGTGGCTTTTTTTTTTCGGAAAACGTGGGTTGAAAAAATAAACCGTGTGTGGAGCATTTCCGACAGAATATGTGTGCTTCAATCACATCTTGATCGAGATAAAAAAAAAAAAGGTAAAAAATAAGACCAGCCAAGGTATGCCAGCTTTTCTTTCAATTATAAATATCTACGCCCCCACTAGTGAGAGAAGTAAAAAATTCCCCGATGAAACAGAATCATTATATAACGATTTAGACATGACAATAAAAAAAACATTGGGAAAAATACATTCCTGTTGCTGGCTGGTGACTTTAATGCAAAAGTTGGAAGAATGAAGAGCGAGACACATGCTTAGGCAAGTATTCAAAGGGAAGAAGAAATAAAGATGGACAGAAACTTTTGGAACATTGTGAAAGTAAAAATGTTTTCATTACCAACAGCGCTTTCCCCCACCCATCCAGACACCAAACAACATGGGTTGGCCAAAGAAAAGACATACAAACAGGAAAATTGTCAACATCTATAACCAGATTGACTACATCATATTCATATGTCAAAGAAGGTATACACACTTTGCTACAAATACCAGGTCATATTCAGGGACCATACTAGCATCAGACAATAAACTCGTCATTACGCACTTTGCACTCGAGTGGCATAAGGTATGGCGAATAAGAAAAACAACTCAGCTCGTAGCTAAATTAAATACTGCACACCTTGTCAACACAGTACAATGCCGTACACAGTACCAACAAACTCTGAACAAACGCTTGACCGCTATTGTCCAAACTAACCGCACAGCAAACGACCTGCGGCGAAACACGAAAGACGCACTTTATTAATCTGCTCAACAAAGCGCCGGCGTTATTAAAAAGAAAAAGTCAAATAGGACACCCATTAATTGCAAAGACAGTGAAGAAAGGACGAAATTGAAAGAGGAAAGAAACAAAACCCTCCACCTCATCGCAAACATGTGCTCAAACAGAGAAATGAAGAATTTGACAAGGCCGAGGCAATAAGCAACGCTAAAAGCGACGATGCCCTGTTCAAAGCAGTCAAAGAGCTCTAAATACACGACGCTTTGAAAACCCAAAAGTAGAAGATGACTCAGGAAAATTGATTACAAATCCAAACGATATTCTAGTCCGAGTAGCCAACCACTTCAAGGATAAAATCAAGGACAATGGTAAACCAGAAATTGAGCCGTTTCAAGGACCCCCAAAACCACTTAGTACTCCAATGACAATAGCTGAAGTAAGAAACAGCTTTAATGGCCTAAAAACAATAAAGCTGCAGGGGATGACCAATTACCACCAGAGCTCATGAAATATGGAACACCACTCCTAGACGATATTGTAGCAAAAACCTTTAATGTAACATTTTCTAACCACGAAGCGCTAGATATCAACACAGGGGTACTCATAGCCATACAAAAACCTGGTAAACAAAAAGGTCCACCTAATAATCTAAGGCCAATAACTCTACTTAACACCTTGAGAAAAACGCTGTCCTTGAGTGTTCTAAATCGTATAAGACCAAAAATTGAAAATTGCCTTTTCAACAGTCAGAGTGGATTTAGACCAGAGAGAAGTACAGAAGATGTCGGGCGGACCCACAAATGGCTTGCAGCCAAAACAAAAATCGAAAATATCAACATCAAGATCACAGGAATAGACATGTCGGCAGCATTTGACACCATTGACTGACAATTGCTACTACAGATTCTAGAAAAGATAATTAATGAAGATGAAATAAGATTGGTTCGATTCCTTCTAAGCAATACTATCATTAATACAAAAATAGATAAAGCAGACATTGAAGTCCCATTTACCAGCAATGTCGGAACTCCCCAAGGGGATGGACCCAGCCCTGTTCTCTTCGTGATCTACCTCGAGCATGCTCTAATAGAAGTGCGGAATGCAATAGGATAATTAATGAAAATGAAATAAGATTGGCACGATTCCTTCTAAGCAATAGTATCATTAGTACAAAAATAGATAAAGCAGACATTGAAGTCCCATTTACCAGCAATGTCGGAACTCCCCAAGGGGATGGACTCGGCCCTGTTCTCTTCGTAATCTACCTCGAGCATGCTCTAAAAGAAGTGCGGACTGCAATAGGAGACCCAAAATCCAAACTTGAAGAAATGATTCCAAGAGAGATCGTGTACGCCGATGATGTAGACTTTGTGGGTCTTGAATACATCAATGTTGACGAAGTTCAGAAAGTTTTAAGAAAGTACCAGTTAATTGTGAATGTCGAAAAAACTGAATTGACATGCATCAGCAGAGAAACAACTCCTTGGAAAACAACAAAGAAAGTAGGTTCCTCAATTGGTGACGCAGAAGACGTAAAACGAAGAAAAAAGTTATCAGTTGTCGCGCTACACAAACTTAAGAGCCTATGGATAAGAACGGACAAAATAAAAGTACATGTGAGAGAAAAATTTATACAGAGCACTCGTGAAATCAATTCTCACATACAATTGTGGTACATGGACACTGACACAAATAGAAATGAGAAAAATAGACGCCTCCCATAGAAAACAATTGCGGCAAATCCTCAACATAAACTACCCGCTTAAAAATATCAAACACGTCATTATACAAACAATGCAATGAAAGGCCTCTCTCCATCTTTATAACCCAAAGTCGCTGGCGCCTATTTGGACATATTCTGAGAAGAAGCAAAGACATCCATCTGAGATCGATCGCTCAAAATAGAAAAGATTAGAATAAGCTGACCAAGAAGATCACCGAAATTGCTGAGGCGTCCTACTCGGTTGAGCAAGATGCGAAAAGCAATTAAGTCTGTAGGTCAGTCTACTGCTTGGCTTTCATGTGTAAGAACTATTTTTTCTATAGACCACATACTTTATTTTATACAATTTTTTCTCTAACCCCGTCCCCATTCTAATTTTAGGCACTTTAGTCAGACTCAGACATTGCATGTATTCTCATGTTAGTCTGGGGCAATTTGTCGATAACACTCTACCCACCTAATCCCCGAGGGACTTAATGGGACTAAGTTTATTTGCCAGTGAATCATGTGAGAACCTCAGGAAAATAAGTTTGCACGAAAAGAGTTGCACGTTGAAGAGTTTTGGCCCTTGAAAGGTTATCAAGTGAATTTTTTCAGCCCGACATGATTTACCTCTCCCATCGGTATAAAAATTGAAATTTGGACTTATACTACCTCAAAATGTTCAGAGTAATACAGTTGATATGTAATATGGCATGATTAAAGCTGTGTAATGCAATCAGTCGATGCAGAAATTTTGAAAAAATGTCATATTTTCAGCTCCGTTTCTTATTCTGAAATCTACTGATCAATAAACCTCCCTCCCCCTTCCCTATCTGCTACATTCCCAACGGATTGTACAGGACTAAACTATTTTAACTGTGTGAGGTACTCATACAAAAACATTTGCACAAAAAAAGTTGCACGTTGAAGAGTTATGGGCCTTGAAAGGTCACCAAGTGCATTTTTTCTAGCCCGACACATCTTCACCTCTCCCATCGCTTTAAGTATTCCAATGTGGACAACGCAAAACGTCCAGAATAAAATTGCCTTTCATTTGATATGTCACAAGTTATGATACAATCAGAATATCACTGCCAGTTGATGTAAAACTGTTGAAATAACATTTACGCCTTCTTTTCTAATTCTGAAATCTACTGGTCGATATCCTCTCACCTCCCTCCACCCTCCCAAGGCATTTAATGGGACTGTGTTAATTTGTCAGAGGATCATGTGAAGACCCAAGTAAAAGGTTTGCACAGAAAATGGAGCATGTTGATGAGTTATGGCCCTTGAAATGTCATCAAGTGCATTTTTCCCAGGCCGTTCACGTCTTTACCTTTCCAGTCCTTATTGTAGAAGTTCCACTTCGACCTGTAACAGCTCAAAATGCTCGGAATAAAACTGGCTTCAATTTTATATGTCATATGACATGATGCAATCAGTGTGAAACAACCAGTTGATATAAAACTGTTGAAAAAAGACATTTTCAAGTTCTTTTTTACTTCTGAAATCTATTGGTCGATGACCTCCCCGTCCCCAAACCATATCTCCTCTTTGGCCCATCCCACAATTCATAAACTTTTGAAATGAAATAATTTGGAAAAATTATGTTACAGCATAAATCAAAGGAAAGTAAGTTTTGCTCACCCTTACAAACTTAATTTGATGAAGATACCTTTTTGCAATTTTAAAAGCAGTTAAGTTTTGCAAAGCTTATCAACTAAGAGCCTCAGAATGTTTAGGATTAAAATTGTTTGAGCCTAATCAAGAGTTAAAAACACAACAACAGGGAAACACAACAACAATAGCAAAACAACAACAGCAGCAGCAACACCAGTACAAACAACAGCTACAACAGATGAAACCATTCACTGACAAATAAACATAGTTCCATGAAATCCCTAGTTATTGGAGTGGGATGGATGGAGGGATGTAAGAAGTTGAAAATGGTTTTTTTTAACATTTTTTTTAGCAAATGGTTGTGTTACATTGATTGTATCAAGACATTTGATATATCAAATGAAAAGCTATTTTCTTTTGATCATTTTGAACCATTACAAGTCAAAATTGGAGTTTTCATACCGATGGTAGTAGTAGAAACCTGTTGGGTTGGAAATTAATGCACTTGATGTCCTTTCAAGGGCCATAACTCTTCAACGTGCAACGCTTTTCGTGCAAATATTTTTTTTGAAGTCGTCACACGGGGTGGCAGGTTATCGACCACTAGCCCCTGGACTAAGAGAATGTGCAATGTATGAGCCCCACTAAAATGTTAAAGATTATTAGGGGGATGGGATTACAGAAAAAAATGTAAAAGATAAAGTATACCGTCTAGAGAAAAAATAGTGACATTTAAAGCCAAACAATAGGATCAGCCTTTCAATGTATGCATCATCAATTCACTTGTTTGATAATTTCAAGAAAATTAAATTTTGGTATTTCAAAATATACAATTAAGCCGAAAAGGTATTTCTAAAAATATTTTACATCAACTGGTGGTCTTACACTGATTATGTCATGTCTTATGACGTATCAACTGAGAGGTGATCCTCTTTTGGACATATTGAGCTATTACAAGTCCCATTTGGAATTTTTATAACGATGGGAAAGAAGAAAACGTATGGGGTTAGAAACAATTCACTTGATGACCTTTCAAGGGCCAAAACTCGTCAACGTGAAACGGTTTTTTTTGTGCAAACTTTTTTTCTGGTGTCCTCACATGATCTACTGACCAATAAACTTAGTCCCATTGAGTCCAGAGGGGATGGGGCGGGGAGTACGGTTATCGAACACGAGCCGCCGGACTCTGAACATTTTGAGCACTTAAATGTCCGACTTGGAATTTTCAAAACGATGGGAGAGGAAAAACGTGTCGGGTTAGAAAAAAATGCACATGATGACCTATCAAGGGACATAACTCTTCACCGTGCAGCGCTTTTCGTGCAAACTTTTCTTTCTGAGGTCCTCACATGATGTATCGACAAATAACGTTAAATAAAATCCTTAATGGATTGGTCGAGAAAGGGGGGATATCGACCACTGGGCTCCGGACTAAGACGAGAGTATTCATTACTTGAGTCGTAATAAAGTGCTTAAAATTAGTATGGGGTTGGTGTTAAAGAAAAATCTGTATAAAATAAAGCATACGGTCTAAAGAAACGAGTTGTAACATCTGAAAGCTAGTTCATAGAGCCAGATTTTATTTACATGCATAAACAACTGAAAGATTTAATTATTTCAAGATAATTAAGGTTTTGAATAAAAAACAAAAAACAAAATAAAACAAAAAAAACCCACTGAAAATTATCTTTTCTTAACAGTTTTACATTAACCGGTTGTGTTGCACCGATTGTATCACGAGGTATGAAATATTAAATGAAAGGAAACCGTCTTATGAACATTGTGAGCTATTTTACGTTCGAATCAGAATTTTTATAACGATGTGAGAGAGAAAAACGTGTCGGCTGAGAAAGAAAATGCACTTGATGACCTTTCAAGGGGCATA
>JBCHJU010036753.1:0-11702 GCA_039654505.1 Plocamopherus imperialis | reverse complement strand
ATGATGATGATGATGATGATGATGATGATGATGATGATGATGATGATGATGATGATGATGATGATAATGATAATGATTATGATCATCATGAAGATGCTGAAAAAGACGAAGATGACACTTATTGCATCCTATTCATGTTCTCAACCAACAATAAAATAAAGCCTCTTTTCTTTACTTCTAGTCACAGCAGCAGAATATCGCATCATAAAAATCTTTATCTTTTACTCATATGTTTGCCTTATTCGATTCTTGCACGATAAATGAATATCCTAAGCGCAATGTCGCATCGAGTCACAATGGTAGATAGAAGGAAGGGCACCTACTTGACCCAGATGTTCATGCATTTTCCCAGGTCTGTCAGCTGCCTGTGACTCAGAAGGGGGGGAGCTGGAGGAGGATTGGCTTTTGGAGCTGAACACTTTCTCCAGCTGATGACAGGGAGGGAGGTGGGTGGGAAGGGGGAGCCCAACAGGAAAGGGGCAGGGATACCGCAAAGACAAAACGAAGGAAGATGGTTAGTTGGAGGACAAGTGTCAACATTTCTTCTTTACTTTTTTTCTTTCTTTTTTTTTTTTTTTCTTTTCTTTTTTTTTTTTTTTCAGGCGTCTGTCTTTTTTAAATAATTTATCAAATTGTGTTAGGCAAAACAATGAATAAAAAAATGTTATGGAATAGCAGCAAGGAGAATAGTTAATTTGAAGTTTACAAATGTTCTTTCTTGGAAGAAGAGGAAATGTTAGGCATCAAGACAGGACGGGGTAGAAAAAAAAAATTATTGATGTGAATAATGACTTGAATTTTTCTTACGACAAGGCACATTACTGTAAAAAGCACCATCCAGTTTTTACTAAAAAGAGAATATTGTAATGAGTTGATTTACAACACTGCAGCCTCCTTTACTATAATAAGCATGAGAATAATAAGCCAGAAAGAAATGACAAAAATTTTCCTGTGCTAAAACTTACAAATCTGCTTAATTTTTCAAATCATATTTTGCACAAAAACAAGAAAAAAAAACAAAAAACAAAAATGAACCAACCGTTAAGCCAAAACAAAATAAAACCATAGGTATACAATAGCTTTAGACAGTAAAATGACTCAGAAAGAAACAGAAGGAAATAAAATAAAATTGTAAATTTCAAAATAACCTCAAAACACAGCATACTCCAAGACAACCATGAAAGTACTGCAATTAATCAATATGTGTATTTACCAAATCATACTGAATAATAATCTAGGTGAAACAAGCAGGACTGGATCAAAGGATAGAGGGTTATACTGTTCATCACAGTAGGCTCTTACACCTTCTTCATGAGACTAGGCAGTAACTTTTGAGGCTTTGGCATTCTACATTACGACTAGTTGACAGAGGTAAGCTCTTTATCACAAACCAAAAAGAAACGGGGGAAAATTTATAGAAAAGAAATCAAAATCTTGAAGCGCGCACACACAAATAATGGCTTTTTGCTTTTCTTTCTTTCTTTTTTTTTTTTAATTTATTTATTTTTTTTTCTTATTTTATTTTATTTTTTTTTTTGATTTTGAAGAAAGTTGGCAGGGTTTCACTCAGTTCTTTAGCATGAAATCATTTTTATGCTTTTCTTATAAAGAGGATGAACAGGCTTATTGTACAGGAGGATAGAGGCAAAAGTCTAAAAGACTGGCCATGTAAATAGACTTGGAAAATGCAATATGATGTAATTGTAAAAACGATTCAAGTTAGTCATTTTTACATGTTACCAGGGTGATGCATGCAATTTTGAGACACCTAGCAAGCAATGTGTCACCAGGTATATGGAAAGAGGCTTAAGATTATTATAAATGGTCAGGTCGGATAGAAATCATTTCATAAAAATTGAAAAAGAGTGAAAGCCAAAGAATGGGGGGTAAATTAAAATGTATGTACAAAGAAAAGAATGCAGATGCATCGAAGAATGTCCTCCTTGTCTCTGACTACGTGAGTGCTGTAACAAGGCATAACAATAAATGTATGAATGGTCATTTCTAAGTGAAACACATATCAAGAGACATAATGTTATACAAACACTACTTTTTGTGTCCATCTCACTTTTAGCTACAAGTTTTGTAATGGGTTACATACATACATATCAAGACAAGAGTGGAAAAAAATGTTGTAGTGAAGACAGGAACATTTTTTTTTTAGTGATTTTGCATTTTTTCTTGACACATCTAGAATATCAAAGGTCTTCATTCTCTATAAGTCAACAATTTCTACATTTATATTAGAAAAAATAAAGCAACTTTTTCTTCTCATATAACAAGATCCCCATATTATATTTAAAGTGCTACCTGCCTTGGTACACAACATGAATGTTGGTCTATCTACACACGTGGGCATCGGTCTACACACACATGGGCATTTGTCTACACACACATGAGCAACCGTCTACACGCAGAGGCATCGGTCTACACACCTGGGTATCGGCCTTCACACAAATGGGCATCAGTCTACACAAATTGGCATCAGTCTACACAAATGGACATCAGTCTACACACATGAGCATCAGTCTACACAAATGGACATCAGTCTACACACATGAGCATCAGTCTACACAAATGGGCATCGGTCTACACACATGGGGATCGGCCTTCACACAAATGGGCATCAGTCTACACACATGGGCATCGGTCTACACAAATGTGCATTGATCCACACACACATGGGTATTGGGGCTGGTCACACTAGGCCATTGGTCTACTCACACATAGGCATCACATCATTGTCACATCGGCATTAAGTCAACACACACATGACATTGGTCTACACACATGGTGTTGCTCCACACACACATAACAAGAATATTGGTTCTTACAAACACACAACATGGGCCTTGGTCTATACACACACTGGCATTGGTCTATATATATGTGGTCATCGCATCAGTCTACACACATGGTTATTGGTCTGGGCATGACTGAGCAACACGCCCATCATCATATCTCAGCAGAAAAAGGGTTAATTAATGCAACCCTCTATTTAAAGTTTTTGCCAAACCCCAACTAGAATACCAAAATTGTGGATGCTTTCATCAATGGTGAGGGCTTTTTGAAGAAAAGAAAAAAAAAACAAAAAACAATAAAGAGGTGGGATGCAGTGGAAAGGGGGTGTGTTTATTGCAATGTTCTGCACTGCATTATTTTGCCACACAGAGCTTGATAAGTGTCCCATGTGAATTGATCTGTGTGACCAATAGTATCAGACACACTCTGTCCACAACTTGATTCATAACTTCTGAAAATGGATGACACTTTACAAAAATAAATACAAGAAAAAATAAGGAAATAAAAAAGAAAGAGAGAGAGAAAGAGAAAGAGAGAGAGAGAGAAAGAAAATGTAAATTGAGAAAGAAGTAAAAAAACAAAAACTAGAACAAAAGCAAGAACCAAAAAAAGAATGAAACAAAATCTTGAATGAGGTGATGTGCCAATTGTTGTCATGAAACTTTCACCAGCACAAACGAAAATATGTTTTACCATTACGCTGAGCAGCTGTCAAACAAACAAAGAGGCAACATTTGTATTTATTATGTTTTGTTGAAAAGGAAACCTGAATCAATATACCTTTACAGTGCAATCCACCTAAAGTAAACCCCTACAGACAGGAAAAGGGGCCATCTACAGAAAGGTTTATTTGTGGGAGCCATGGGGGCTTGCTGAAGATTTTAAGTACATTGCACATGTCTTAAATTATACATGTTTAGTCATTAGCATTAAAATATCCACAACTAGAGCATTGCCTCGTTTGGTACTCTTGGGTCTTGATCATAGGGCTACTGCAAAATGTAAATTATAAGCACTAAACATATAACATCCCATATAATATAAAATAATATAATATAATACTATACAATACAATGTAATATAATTTATTATTATACTGAATGCTTCGGAAAACGACAACATACTGAACTTGTAACTCAATAGTTCTTGATTACTACTATTGGTTCAAAGTCAGGGAAATCTGAAAATAATTGCTTTACCTTTTTTCTCATTCTCTCTAATTTCTTTCTTTCTTCATTTTTCATGTCTTGAGGCATTGTGAGGATAATTTACTGTCTCAATTTTTTCATTAAGATGTGAAAGAAGGTTGTTATAAAAAGGCAATGGGTAGGAACACCCAGGAAATCATGACTAACCAAAAGTTTCCTTTATGGCACTTTACCTTAGGTGGATTGCACTAGTCAGTTTGTTTGGGAACAAGAACATAACCAGAAATGCCACCCACTTCTTTATTAAAGGTGGGGGAAAGAAGATGGGGGGGGGGGGGGAGACAAGATATAATCTAGCTGATCTAGGGCACAAGTGATTCATCCAGAACAGGGCAGAAACGACAATTGTTTATGATATGGCCAAAAGACAGAGATTCTAAGGAAGGAATCAAAATATGTATAAAGATTTTTTTTTATGTATAGGAGACAAGGATAGAAAAGGAGGTGGTAGGAAAGGAGGTGGAGAGAGGGGGATTGGGTGATGGAGGTGAATCGGGTGATGGAGGGGAGAGAGGGAGGAGAGGAGAGAAAAGAAGGGAGAGAGGGAGAGAGGGAGAGAGAGAGAGAGAGAAAGAGAGGGGGAGGGGGGGGGGCAGAAGAGAGACATATCGTCAGACATACAGACAGACAGAAAGAACTACAGAGAGAGACAAAGAGACAAACGAGCAGAAAAACAGACACACTGACCAACGGACCAACGGACAGAATTTTGGAGATAACAAACAGAAAATCCACATTATGTCATACGGTCTGCTCAGTCATCAAACATGTCTAGAACTGGCAAACCTGAGGAGAGGGATGGGTAAAATCACAAGGCAAAAACAGGGCAGGAAGGGAGGGAGGGAAGGCAGGGACAGGCCGTTGCAGGCAAAGTTAGTTATTCTGCAAGACGCGCAGGCATTTTTCTCTCAGCAGCAAGCATTTAATGTTTCCTTTGACCTCACCCTTTACGAGACTGAAAACTAAAAGTTAACCCATAATCCCTGCCCAATACAGATTATTTTCCTATCATATTTTGAACTATGATGTTTTTATTTACATTTTTCTTCCATTTACACATGATGCGCTATAATTACTATATTGGTGAATGGCTGAGCCATTCAAAATTTACTGCACTCAATGCATAAGTTGTACTTACTTGAAGTGTTTTATTACTGTGCATTCTGTATTCGCTTTAATTTTGTTTTTTGTTTTTATTTTATTTCTTCTCTTTTTTTTTTCTTTTTTTTTTTGTGTGTCCTTTTTCTTTTTCTGCTTTTTTTCCGCAGTTTAAAAAAAATATAATAATATAATCATCATGGTCAATACCCTGTAAATACTGCAAGTTAAATATTCAATTAAAAAAACAAAAAAGTTTTATCAAGACACTCACTTTAAAACAAAGGAGTGACAGCTAAAAAGCCGAATACAGAATTGACATAATTTGACGACACCAAACCTTCTTATATAATCTCTTACGTCAGCCCAAGAAGCTATGTGAAATGCTCTGCCTCAACTTAATACCCACACCCAAAACTTAAAATACTTACTGGGGAAAACCAAAGTACAGAAAAAGGATGTGAAATTTGATTAGCGGCAAGACATTTTAAATAACCTTAGTTCACATGCACTGGCTCATTTTGGTTAGAATGAAAGAAATCCAAAATCCAAAATTCATGTACATGAGATTTCCAACAGACTGTATGGTGTATATTGTGGACTATGTTTTGGCAGATAGGATGGAACCATGCATGCTAAATATATGTACATCGGAAGTCTTGTGCAATTCACTATTGGGACAGGGTTAGTTATGATAGTAGTTTAAAGATATCAGGCAATGACTTCACTTGCTACCCTCGCATATATATGTATGTCTTGAAAACAATGCGGTTTAGTCTTCTTCTTTTTTAACTTTCCAACTTCAAATTTTTTAATTTACTACACAATTTAATTTATCGCTACGAAGATAACTTATTTTCTTCTTAATATTAAAATAAAAATATGTTCTAAGTGACAGAAGGACAAAATAGTCGTACTACAAAACTATTATGATTAAAGCAAACGTTTTAACATTGACATGGTTTCCTGTCTTTCCTTTACAGATTCTCTAATCTACAAGGTCCTAAGATGATATAGCCATTGGGTGAGCGTAAGCCAAAGCCTAGTATTATAAGGGTGAGGCTGCAGGACAGCAGATATAGCAAAAATAATGCGCTAGCGTCAAGGAAAGCTCGAGTAATGCTCTCTCCCTACATCAAACAGCTTCGTCATTTGGCGGGAATCACGAGGCACAAATTTCCGCTCATGGGGTGGAAGAATGAAGAATCTCTCCAGCTGAAAGACAAAAGATTCATTTCAAGGTGGTAAAAAGGCCATGGGATGGAGGAAATTCCAGATTCGGATGTCCCCAACTGATACCCAGCATAACGATGGGACCAGCTAGCAAATGTCTTAAGTCAGTCAAAGGCCAGAGCATACTGGCTTTGGCACAAAACCGGCAATACCACATAATCATTTTTCATGGGGAGATGGTGTGCATGGAATGGAAGTCAAGCATTAGGTGAGAGAAGAATTTCTCCTCGCAAGAAAAACAAAGCCGGCCTGAATTGCATGATCAACATGACTGTGTTACAAGATTATCTGACCATTTCAAATTTACAGTGTGTCTAATAATGGATCTAATATGCTAGAGGAGATACTTAATTCGTTCGGTAGTGTGTGTAGCTCTGCATATCATTACAGACATGTTTTCAAATGCCTAATCCTTTGCCACAGCCAATGTGCTCTGGCCCTGGGGCTGTGTGAAGCCGGTGCAGTGTTTGAATGAAGCACAGCTCGCACGTATGTACATCTGTGTTTGAGTGTGTATGAGTGGCGCGTGTGTGTGTGTGTGTGTGTGTGTGTGTGTGTGTGTGTGTGTGTGTGTGTGTGTGTGTGTGTGTGAAAGTAACCAGTTTTCACACAGCTGAACAGAGGTGGAGTTAGCAGGAGATTGACATGAGGTGAGACTGTTGAGTCAGCACTGTATTCTGGGAATGGTGTGACCCTTGAGGCTCAAGGTGGACAAAATTGCATCATGGGTATCCCAAATTAAAATTTAAGTCTGAAATAGACCTAGTGCAAGAAAATGAAAACAAAATTTTGAACGATTAATGAAATGAAAGTACAAAAAAAAAGGAAATAAAGTAAGACAAAAAATAAAAAAGAAAGGTAGAAACTAAGAAAAATTATTGGAAGACTAAAACAAAATACATGTAATTATTGAGGAACAATGGAACTACAACAGTAAGGTTGTGTGACGACAAAGAAATAGGAAAATAGAAAGATAAGCAAATTGTACAAAACTTGGGAAGGTGGTAACTGTTTCTTTCAGATTAAAAAAAAAGTCTTCAAGCAATATCGTACACATAGAATCAAGAGAAAATAAAAATGAAATACAGCAGTCTTCAATGAACTAAAACAAAAGAATTCTGGAGAAAACTAATTTTCCCTTTGTTGTGGCCACTGATGGCAAGTAGCTATGAAAAGGAAAACCACTATAGGGGAAAATATTACATGTACCACATTCACTGTTAAGTCAACAAATGTCTGACAAGTGCTATGAATATCTAAGTTGGATTTATTTATTTTTTTAAGGGGGAGGGAGGGAGGAGGGCGGATGGAATAGAAGTATGCATCTATGTTCAGGATAAAAAAACAAACAACTCAATTTGATCAAGTGCTCAAATTTGTGAAAGAAGTTATCAAGAAAAGAAAAAAAAAAAAAAAAAAACAGTTTTCAAACTTCCATTTCACTTCTCACACATGTTCCTCTATTCACAAAAATAAATGCCACTCTAGTGCTGTTAACATGAATCATACAAAAAAATAAAATAAAATAATAAATTACAAAATGTCACAAAATCGCCATACCAAAAAGACTACCAAATATCTTATTATTCATCAAAAGCAACATTCTATAAACAATGGAGTGAGTTTCATTGTAAATCAATTATATTCCAGATAGTTGTATCATTTTTAAACACAACATATAAAGCCTTAAATGGTACATTCATGACACTAAAATATTATCACAATATTTGCAAATAAAAAAATTCAAAAATTAATAATTAATTGCTACTGTGGCTTTAGTGGGATGCTACGATTTGTGGGCTTTCAAGGTATTGAAGCCATGTCATCGTCCAAGTCTGTTCTCTGCATTTCTTAGAACAAATGTGAGCACATAGATCTATGCATTGCAAGGGCAAATACATGTAAGAAAAAAATTAAAGCATGACGCGAAGAAGAAAAAAATAAAAAGAGCCCAATGAAAACTAAAGAGTACAGAATACTTAAAAAGTGAAAACCCCTCAAAAAACATACATATGTTTAAAAAATTATAATAAATTATCAAAAGAAACTCATTCCTTGTGAAGAAGAAAAGAAAAGTGCAAGTATGAAAAGGCTTCATGACCCCAGACATAATGATGAACTGTTGTGTTTTGTTTTGTTTGTTTTCATCCACAGTCCCAGTACAAGACACAGAAGGTTACAGCCGTAAAATAGCATAAACACAAAACAAAACAAACTACAGAACAAAACAAAACTACAAAAACCACAAAAACAACAAAAACATAACCCTGATTTTTGACAAGACAAATCATGAAAATTTGTTTAAACTTTGACTACTTAGTCCATATCGACATGAGTAGGATTTATCTCTTTGTCCACAATTTGTCCACAGGTCGGGATGATCATGTTAGTGTTCATCCTGACATGGGCAGGTTGCAGTCAAAGAGATAAATCCTGCAAATGCCGACACATCAGCTTTAAGCATCCAATCTGGCAGCTGTCCAAAATCATCGAATGGATCCCATTCTTCATTCTTCACCAGTGTATGTGTGGAAACCAGCTGAAGGCAGTGGGTTGAATAATAGAACAAAGCATCCCTACAGCTGACACATTAGATGTAGACAATTTCAACAAGCCCCTATGAAAATGATCACAATAAAAAAAGAGGGAAGAATTTCCTAAAACACCACTAGATTCCATTTATTCTTTAATGAAAGAATATTATGGCTTTTATTTATTCATTTACTTATTTACTTTTTATTAATTTATTTATTTACTTTTTATTAATTTACTTATTTATTTTCATTTATTTATTTCGCTTAACCAAGTCAAGAGCGTGAAAAAAGACGGTATCCTTTAGAAACGCTGTCATAGGCACCACCGTTGAAGCGGGGCACAGAGAGACAGACCACGTGATACCTGGCGTCGCCCAGTTGAGAGTGAGATGCGAGAAATGGGCAAAGCCTGGACACAAGTCCATAGGTTGGCTCCAGACTGGCCTGCATGGAGACAAGCGCTTTGTTGATGACTTACGCTACCCAGGAGCAGCCTCCTGAACATCTCTTGGTCTGTGTTTCTAATCTTTTTTAGAAATATCTGGAGTACAAAGAGCATATCTATTGTTTTCTGAGTAGATCCGTTTAAATCGTTGGCGTTTCCTTATGCTGAGTCATATTTTGCTTTAAATCGACATACTTATTGATAATAAGTTTAATAAGCTCTGTATGAGAGTTATGGCCCCTCAAAGCTCTGCACGTTGTCTTTTTTTCTTGAATATGTATCTGTATATGTGTGTGTGTGTGTATGTGTATGTGTGTGTGTTCGGTTAAGGGGTAATGCATTCGCTTGAGTTAAATACATGAATAGTAGCAATAATTATAGTGAAGTGATATATAATGTTAAAAATTTACATTATTCATCGAACATGTACTTCATATTATGGAGCTCTTTATCAATGGCAATCTTAAAGCTGTGTATAGATTTTGAGGCTTTTGTTTCCAATTTCAGATGATTCAAAATTTTCATCGCTCGATGAAAAACCAACCTGTTTCGTCTGATTTGTGTCGATCTCCTGACATAAATCTTAAATTTGTCAACCCGAGTAACGGTCATGTGAGAATAGTCAAAGAACTTTCTAGTCTATATTGTCAATATTATGAACAAATCTATATAAATGAATAAAATAGCCCCTTTTTCTCTGGTATTTCAGAGATGGCAAGCCCAAAGATCTCAAGCGATCCTCATAAGGCAAAAGTTTTAATACAATTATCAATTAAGTGACAGGCCTTTGAACATTCTCCAAAGTACTGACTGTTGTTTAAATAAAGGGCTCATGTAGAATTACAGAGTTATTAAATTCTTCCCTCTGTATTTTGTAACTATTCTCATTGGAGGCTATCGAAACTGTTTTTATCCTATGTGTCGAATCTATTTCCTCTTCTTTTCTTTAGTAAAGTGCAGTTGAGGTGTTGAGTAAGAAGAATCATGTGCAAAGTAAAATTGGAGTTAAAAAGAACTTCTGACACTCTCACCTCCTTTTTGAATTTCTCTACATGAAACATTAATGTTTTAATATGGTGAAGCTGGCTGGCCAAATACAATCTCAAACTGGGAATTTTTTCATTGTTGCCATTACCTTCTCTATTAGTCAACAAGTGGATGGGACAAGCCAATGTCTTTATTGCTTCCAAAGCCAACAACAAAAACTTTGCCTGGTCGTCAGCAGGGGGCTTGAACTCAGGGGAGCCACACACAAAGGTGTTAGAGGTAAGTGGTAAGTAGTAGTAGTAGTAGTAGTAGTAGTAGTAGTAGTAGTAGTAGTAGTAGTAGTAGTAGTAGTAGTAGTATAAGTATAGGTAGTGACAGCAGCACCGTTTCATTTTGGTACAGGGACTCACGTTGACTCACTTGCCGTCTTTGTTTGGTTAAATTCCACCTGTCTACTCTTTTCTTTTTTATATATATTTTTATATTTCCTCTTTCCATCTCTCTTTCCTCTCTTCTTTTCTTCTTCCTTTTTAATTATTCTTTTTTATTTTCTTTCTTTCTTATGATTAACTCAACTGGTTTGTTATTTACGTTTCATTCCTTTCGATTTTGTTTGCAATTATTTTTTTGCACAAGAAAAAGAAAGAAGATTGTTTTTGTGTTGTATGTGTGACAGAATGTGTGTATGTTTATATGTATGATTGTATATTTTGTATGATGGATTGATGGGTGAATGTCTGTCTTATCTTCGTGATACAGATGGATGGATGGATGGATTGATGGATGTCTGTCTGTTTATCTGCCTGTCTCTCTGTCTTACCTAAGTGCATACAGATGGACAGATGGATGAATTGATGGATGGATGGTTAGGTCGACCTATGTGGGTATCTTAATATGCACTGTGTGAGTATGTACTAGTGTACTTCATTTAAGGCTTCGGATTGTCACCAAAAAGACTGCAGAGTACCATTTTTTAACAAAAAGACAACAAGCAACAAATAACAAGCACCAATGACAAATAAAGTAAAGGGGACAAAGAGAGAGACAGAGACAAAGTAATACAGACAAAGAGGAAGAAAATGAAAAAAGAAGGGAAGACATAAATAGGGAGAAAGACAAAGAGCGAAAGAAAGAAAGTGGATCCTTTTCAGCATTCAGTTGATCTTTCATATCTTGAGTTGACAGGAAAACAATGACAATTGGTACCATCAGATCCATCCCTGTGCCAATTTCTCAGATTGACAAATGAAATCGTTTCAAGGGGAAAAGGGAGGAATAGAAAATGTTGACATAAAGAAAATACATGTACTATAATTCATTTTCAACTTGGTAGAATAAAAAGATTATGAATGCGGTTTGACAAAAGGAGGAATGTACATAAACATAATATATAAA
>JBCHJU010036642.1:0-11703 GCA_039654505.1 Plocamopherus imperialis | reverse complement strand
TTGTCTTTTATCTTTTGTACATTAAATGAACATCACCACAAAGTGTAGAATTAGAATGAATGTATTGTGAGAGAACAAATTGTTTTGTCTTTATACATGACATGAATTTCATACTTAATTTCAAACTTACTGATAACTGTACAGATGATGAATTATTCTACTAAATACGAGCAGTCTTTAGTGAAAATGTCTTTTTTTTCTCTTTTTTTTAGTTTAATCTTGCCATTAAACTGTTGGAAGTGTAGACCTGTTATTGAATAGATTTTGTGATGCCTTTAAAAGAAATGATGAATGATGCTTTTAGGAAAATGTTAAATTTGAATGCATTGTAATACAGTGATAGTCATGAAAGCTTTGTATCTTTCACTCATTTGCTTGGTTTTGTGTTTTCGTTTTTAGACTGACTGTACTGACTTCATGTTTTCATTATATTTTGCATTATTTCATTGCATGTGATTTTGTTTTTTCCAAAATTAAAAAAAAGTATCATAAAGCCTCAGACTCAGCGAAAATATTTGGGCTTTTTATTGTCTAAGTAAAGTATATCTATGTTTTTAACCGTGACAATTTTTTTTCTTACAAAATACAATGTCGGTTCCATTCTGTCTCTTCATACATCACATTCATGCTCAACCAGCTAAATTTTTAGTGTTCGCTCCTCACTGACAGTGTATATTGTGTTCATATCCCTACTACGACCACCATGCTGTGTAAAAAGATTTTATACTGGCACTTTTCACGTTATTGACTTTGAGCAAGTTACTGTTACTGTTCTTACATTAGCTTCATTCATGTTCTTTGCTCATTTATTTTTCATTAGTCTTGTTTTCCTGTTTTATGTTACAAAAAATACATTTTCTACTTATGTTGCTACGAAAGTGCAGATTAGACCATTTTGATGAGAGATAAGATCTACCTTCTAAGGTAATTTTTCATGGTTTTATCTCCATGATCAATGTCAAACGCATGAATTTTTTGTTTTATTCAACCATGAACTTGCTCTTTCTATTCTCGACTGAGAAACATTTTCAATGTAGTCTCTAACATGATCATTTCGTTATAAACTGTTATTGTTGTGGCTTATTTATTCATATTATGACAAATTGTTAACCATAAATTATCACAGAGCTGTTGTCTGTCACATACATAAAGTCAGTGACATTAGGTGTTGCAATAAAAGGCGAAATGTACATTTGGAAACCTTGTACACATTATTTCATCAAATGTCATATTGTATTGTAAATATTCCTGACATTATGTGTTGGTGTTGTATAGTTTTCCTTGTGTCATTTGTTTTCACAATTATTTGTCCATTGAAGGTTTCTCAACTTGAGGATAAGTCTAAATTCACTCAAATTTGTGTGGCCTTAAACTTTACCAAGAAAGTAGGGGGTAGGAGATATAGAATTGAATTAACTCTTTCTGGACGGAATTTTTTGGGGGGTTTAGACATAATTAATTTTGTACTCTGTTGTAGAAGCGCCTCTATCTGCCGATACATCGGTCATACGTCTGTAAGAGTAATTTTTTTCTGCCGATACATCGGGGATACGTCCGAAAAGAGTTGAGTATCCAGGGATAAGAAAAAAGAAGGAGCGGTAAAATGAATTGACACTGGGCTTGCTTTGCTAAAGACATATTCATGAATCATATATCCAGGATAAGTGCAATGTGCTCAAAGACATACCATTTCACCTTTTTTTAGGATGACTTTCTCTTGAGTGGTTATGAGACTAGGAGAGCAAATCCATATTTTTGAAAGTGAGGAGTATTTATATAAATCGTCTCGAGATCATTCTACATTTTTACAAGCATTTTGATACCAAGATCTTCAGGCAGTCGGAATTCAAAGTCATCTGAACTATATCAAAAATATTTTCCACTTTTTTTCTTCAGACCCTATAATGGAAAGAGAAAAGAATTCGGTCTTTAATAATTTTGGACAGTTAGGTGTAGTAAAAGGAACTTGCATGGTTATTGTTCGTTTTTCAACTTGATGAAGTGACCAAATCTCGTTTTTAGGTGAAACTTGCTAATTTACTTAAAGTAAAAAAAAAACCCCAACTACAACAAAGAAAAAAATAAAAATGTGCTCGGAGCATGCACCAACTTTTATATAAAGTTGAGAATTAAACAGAAAAGAAGAAAGAAAAAAAAAAAGAAAAGAAAATTATACCATTCATAGACATAGTTTATGCAAAATTATACGAAGTGTTTATTAATTGCAAATGACTTAGACATCTCATTTGTTGTACAATATAACATGTATTCTACTTCACTGAAACATATAAAGTGCAATTAAATGTGGTCACTGCAAACTCATAAATAATACGGTTTAATAAAACATCTGACTCATAAGCAAGTCCCCAGTATTCTAGCATCAAAATGTAAAATGAATACAACTTTTGAAAGATTTTCTATTCATATCGAAATTACAAGAGAAGGATGTAGTTTTTAACAACTTTATATATAATTAAAAAAGGTAAGATCTAAGTTAAAAATTTAGAGATGTGAAAATTCTCAATGAACTGCTTTAACACTATCCATAACTATTTTATTAAGTAAATGGGTAAAGTATTGTCTGTACATTTGAACATTGGTTTCTATGTGATGCGTCTGGCTCGTCTTAAAATTACTAATTTGACATTGATCAGTGTTTCTTTTCAGGACAGTGATTGAAATTTGAGACTTGCTTTAGTTGAATTTATCAAGGCTGGATTCCTTTCCTTGCATTTTTTTAGAGGCGTATTTGACTTATACTTATAGTCAGTGTCCTCTTGTTCTTGGGCTTTGTACTGTATCATACTCTGTCCATTTCACACTAGTTGGTGCACAGTTTTTATTATTTCTTTTTTTTCAATTTGAATTCCTTTCCTTGCCTTGACTTGTCTTCAAGTATCTTGAGTGCCATCTCAGATTGATTCGCATGTGATAGCTACACATTTCATAACTTTTGCTCCATAAAGAAAAATACATTTGCTTTGGGTAAAGAGAAAGGAGCTGCTGCAAGTGATAATATATCCAAGCACCTACTGACTCTCACATAGCTAGCTTGGTGTAAATTGCTTTGTGGTGTAGACCCAGACTTACAAATGCATCTGCAAAGATGTTAAGAAAAGGTTAAGACAATTAAACCTAGTCAAACCACTCTAATGTCTTATTCAAGTTTCAGCCTCACTAATCTAAATGACACCACATGTTGGCGTAGACTGTATTCATCTTATAATACTCTATATAGAGCAAGTAATTAGACAAGTTCCCTAGATTACAAACATATTTTTAGTGAACCGTAAATTACATGATGGTAAAGAGTGGTGATTGTCAACAGAAAGTTAAAGGAATTTAGTGAAAAAAAAAAACCCAAGAAACAATTCTGAAGGCATTTATGTCTCTCTTCATATAGTTTAAGTCTAGCTATAATGGTGAATTCTTGTGTTAGTATGTATAATTTCTTTTCGTCTTTATCGCTAATTAAATTAGATACATATTTATAAAGCCTTTTCCAGCTTCACTATATTGTTTGGAGTTTGAACTAATTGGATAAAGTTTGCAAATCATCGGAGATGATTAAAAAACCATATTCTTAAATTGAAAAATTGAAGATACATTTTTTTACATGTTTTTTGACAAATGTGATAGATGTCTATTGATGATTATATGCATTTTTAAGGAGCCAAAATTTAGCTGCTTCTTTGAAACTTTTGTTTATAATCTGATTTTCTTGTACTTATCACCTGTCGATATCAATGAGGAATTTGATAACTGTTCCTACCAGTGCATATGACAGTGCCAAGGCAAGCCCCAAGTCTATAAACCTGTGACAAAATGTTAAAGCCTTCATGATTATTTAACATACATTTATGGGAAATACTTCTATCATTTTTGTTGTCACCTTGTTCATTGTCAAACTATGTGATATTTAATTGGTAAATTTTAAGTAATTAATTGATGGGTTGGCTTTATTTAACATTTTCTTTGTGGAATCGCACAGGATGATGGAAGTAGTCATAGAGTCATAGGTACCTTACTCTTTTACACTTTACAAACTGTATAGATAGAATCCAGATGTTTTGACATGATATAACCCTAGGACTGCAGATTTAAAAATATATCAGCAATCATACTTATATGACTGGTTTCCATTTTTATAATCATTTCATCCAAAAGCAAAGAAATCAATCATTTGGGTTTATCATGGAAAAAAATATCAACAAAAACCCTATCAATATCAACTTTAAGTCAAACGTATGGAAATTAATGGTAGACAATTATAAATGTCTTGTATTTTTTATCATTGCATAAATACTTGAAAGTATAGGGAGTAGGTACTTTATTGAACATGTTTTTGTGTTTTGTAGATAATACTTGTAATAGTGGGAAATTGTGTTACAAGTAGAAGAAATGAAGTAGCAGATGAAGTATTTTATTTGTTTGATTACTACTACATTATGTCTTGATCACTTTTTGAAAAAAAAAAAATTAGAAAAAAAAAAAGAAT
The DNA here is from genome assembly GCA_039654505.1 of Plocamopherus imperialis. Lineage (NCBI taxonomy): Eukaryota > Metazoa > Mollusca > Gastropoda > Nudibranchia > Polyceridae > Plocamopherus > Plocamopherus imperialis. The sequence continues at coordinate 7,205 of JBCHJU010036642.1, read as the reverse complement.
AAAATGCCTATATATATTTATTGGACATGCTTAGACTATCGTTGGTATTTCCTTATTTTGATTTGGCTGTATGGATGATGCTGTAGTGATGCTTTGATATATAGATTTTTTTTTCACCCATTTTAATTTTTATTGTCGTATGGTATGTGATTCATGAAAACCCTGAATTCAAATTATCAAGAGTAAATAGTTCTGAAAGTTACAAATTATGTAGAGCTGAATATTAAGATAAGAGTAAGGGAACCTATACAATAAAAATGCCATTTCAAAAACAAAAGCCTGAGACTAATAATATTAACAATTTTTACCATTGTTTTGCTCATCATGGAAAAACACATACAGCATCAAAAGCCTCTCTACCGCAACTTCATAGACCAGAAAAGCTTTTGACAGAGTTTGGCACAATGGCCTCTGGAAGACCTTGAGATATTTTGGCATAGAGGAAGGTTTGGTTCAAGTCATCAAATCTCTATACAAGACCTCAAATAGTGCTATTCTACCACAAAACCAAACCGGAAAAATATTTTACACCACCGTATGGGTGGGGTGAGACGAGGCTGCCTACTGTCACCTACACTCTTCAATTTAAACCTAGAAAATATGAGAAGGGCCTTGCTTGACTTCAAATCAACTATATCAAAGGCTGGCAGCAACCAAGAACTCCAAGAGCTGACCAACAACTTGGCAATACAAGCAATAAGGTATGGAATGGAAATAATCTTGGAGAAAAATCAGATCATTGTGAATGGATTGCAGGTTGACATTGACATGGATGGAGTGAAATTTGAGGTAGTAAAATTAGAAAGAAAATTTAAATGGGAGAAGATGCTATAGGAATATGAGACTGATAATATAGACAATCCTTTAAACAGTTTAAGTAATTGAGAAGGCAAACTATATTTACTTTCTCATGAATTTTATTTATGATCTGATATTTTTCATAGTATTCCATCAAGAAATGGCAATCATAAATGCTTACAATAACAAACCTCAAAATGACAATAAATTAATAAATAACCGTAAAAAAAAAAAAAACCAACAAAAAAAAAAAGACAAAAAAAAAAACAACAAAGAACCCCAACAAAAAAACATGCGTGAGACTGCCACCATCGTTTTCCTGAACAGTGTTAACAATAGCTGATAAATTTTGTACATATTGCGAAAAAAGTGTCCATGTACAGAACACTTATTTTTCTTTCTCACATATTTTGCTATGAGGCAACAATATTTACAAAAAATGGACTTATAGCTAAAGAGCTGCAAATAAAGTTGACAGCAAAAACACAATTTGCAGAACATGGTTGGACAGAATGTAGTGAGAACTCTTTACTATTTGCATTCCTTATGTTACATGTCTTCCATCAAAGGTAGCTTTTAAGACATACATACTTTTACATTTTCATTCTTTTATTTTATATCGTAGCCTTTGTCTTTACATTTCATGGTATCGCCATGTGTCCAATATCCCCAAAATGATGGACCTAGAAAAAAACGGTGCTCTATCATCGACATAAAAACACATTTATGGGCATAGTTGTTGTAAGATATTAAAGCAGTGCTCTGCCTATTTGTCTGAAATATTAATTTGCTTTTTGAAAGCAAAGCATTGATATTTTGGTATCCAAACAAGGTTGAAAGGGGAGTTAGTATACCTGCAATTTGGATTTATTTGCATTTAGGTATTTGTATGTTGGCATAAGGATATGGGGTGTAGTGGCTCTTCGGTAGAGTGGTGGACTATGGACCGAGAGGTCAAGGGTTCACACCACCGTATGGAAATGCATTTTTTTTCCTTAAGCAAGAAAATTTACCCCTGTTGAATCACTTGAGCCAGGTGAAAATAGGTACAGCTTCAGCTGGGAAAGTATTCTGCAATGGACTAGCATCCTATTAAGAGAGTGATAGATCTAATCTGGCACTGTCTGCTTCATGCTATGGAAACTAGGATAAGCTTCAGCTCTATGAGCCAAAAGGATTGAAAGGACTCCTTATAGCTCTGAAAGCAGCAAGTCAATGAAGTAAAAATGGTTCATGTTGTCGGATTTTAGCTCAAGTTGACCCTTTTTTTTCTTTTTTTTTAGTGCAATCAGGTGAGTACAAATACAAACAATTCATCAATTTTTAAAATATTTATGGTATGTTTCTTTTGCTTAATCATTGTACATCAATAATAAAACGTCTAGTCAGGCCACCATATGTGAGATGAATTAAAGAACATGAATGGTTAATCAGCACTTGGCAATATACAATATAACATTAAAAGAGACATTTTTTAAGCCTCTTGAAAACATGGATCTGTATTATCAAGATAGAGCTGTAAAAGTGAAACATTGCTAAAAATATTAATAAAGAGAACTTCACAATCTGGTAGAAATATCACAGAATTACACACAAAAAAATCAGGGAAATCCCATTTGTTAATTGTTATCATGATGTGATTCATAGAAGAGTGATGCAAATTTTAACTCAGGGTAAAATCAATATTAATATTCAAAGCCATAAAAAGACATTTTCTGGGTTCTTGGTCGAAAATGGAAAATGTCATGTTCAAGAGACAGAATTATTCCTTAAATTTTTTCTTTTATTATTTAAAGCCATTTCCATAAGGCATCACCTGCAGATAATAAAAAAAAATAAATAAAAGGGCAAGGCAATTTAGTCTTTCTCATCATCCATGTCCTCTTCCTCACTGTCTTCAGACGTCTCACTGGCATCATCCGCTTGTGATAGGCATTTCTCACACATGCATTGAAACAAGTAATTCTCCCTGGTAAAGATAAAAAAATATTAAAATTTGAAGTGAATCCAAAGAGCATAAATTTAGAAGAGATATTTGCAAAACCTACAAGAGACCTACAGAAAAAATGGCACAGTGAATTTGTAGCAATACAGCCACATCTGAGCCATATAAACATAGCAAGATAGTTTCAACTAATCCATTTAGAAAGTCTCTAAACTGTTATCATCCTCGAAAACTGCCCAAATTTTCAGTTCTCTTAGTCTATCATATTCATATTATCTTTACTTATGCGCATTCATTTCATTATTTGATATATACAGTACTCGCCGGATTCCTGCACGCTCACGGGAGTAACCAGAAAGCGTGTAGGAATGCGATGTTGCAGGATTATGCCCCTAATCATGAGTTGCTTCAAGGCGTATACAGATTCAATAGAAATGCTAAAAAAAGATTATTTGATCGAGTCCAGGTGTGAAACAAAGTCAACAGTGTGCATACATTACATAACCTTTAACCTTTTAACTTGGTTCCATCATTCGTGTTTGATGACGAATCATAAATCACACACATCGCCCCTACCCCCATCCCACAATGCGAACGAAACAATAGTGGTTGTAGTGTAATGTAAGCATGCAGACTTGGCATGAATACTACCAGTTCAAATCCGTGCCCTTTCACATCACTGCTGCTGTCATCATAACAGACATGGAATTTGATGGTGGACTTGAGGTTAAGATGCGTGTTACAGCGTGGATCTTCAAGTTACACTTTCTTCACGTACACATATACACACACACGCACCCTTCCGCGACCGCCGTGAATCCCATTGTTTTTTACGTGGTAGGTTCATTGCCTTTGAGATCTTAACAGGACAACTTAATATTCAACTTTTCGGTCGTTTAATTTTTAAAATAGCATACAGTAATGCATACTTGGCCTCCAGTTTTCGGGCATTCATTTAATAGAAAAATTTTGGTAACCGGGACGCAGAGTGCAGTAATAAGTAACGTGCAGGAATCCAGCCAGTACTGTATCAGCCTCTATTTCTGTCTAGTGCTTCTTAACTGTTTATTTAGGTGTGCAGAAAAAAAAATATCCTAAAACATATTACTAATTATTACAGCAAACAAAACAAAAAGGAAAAACATACAAAAACAAAACATGGACCCCATAAACAATGAAATAAAAACAAGAAAACAAATGCAAAACAAACAAAAAAGAAAAAAAAACCCAACCTTAATATCTTTTGCCTACTGTGTCGACTTCTGTCATTGTCACAACAGCCCAGATAGCTTATTGTTATCTCCTGTTAAAACAATAAATAAAATAAAATAAAATAACCAAACAACCATGAAGCAACACACAAAATATCAAAATCACCACAAGGTTATACAATCATACAATTATGATGAAGAATGGGCAAAACATGTGTACGTTAATGTCAATCCATACAAATTAAAAGAAGTTAAAATATTTTTAAAAAGTAACCAATAAATATGTCAGATATGAGACTTGATAAAACGTTTCCTTTAAAATGTTGGGCTATGGACGAAACACTGAGTAACACATGTGATTCTTTTCTTAAGCAAGAAAATGTACTCCTATTGCCTCACTCAACCTAGGTGAAAATGAGCACAGCTTGAGCTGGGAAAGTATTCTGCAAGTATCCTACTTTGAAAGTGACAAATTTGATCTGTCACAGTCTGCTTCATACTACAGAAACCATGATAAGCTTTGGCCTTATGAGCTATTTTTACGCATATTATTAATACAAGTCCAACCAACAGTCCTGTGGAAAAATAGGAAATGACTTCAATGGCAGGGTTTCCAAAAGGCTCTGACAAAAAAAAAAAAAAAAGCCTGAAATTTTTTCGTGATTAAATTCAAAGAGCGGTATTTCATAATAAAACGATAAATACAGTAGTAACATATATATAATAAATATTTAACATCAGATTCGTCTTTCTCCTCAAGCCATGTTGGCTTAAATTCTCTCTTAATCCATTTCTATAAAGTTTTTAAAAGCAATTCACCTCCATCGTGATCAGTAAACTCCAAAAGTCCAAAGACATGTTGGATAGAAAGAACAAGTGATTTCAGATATCAACACAGGAGGGAGAAATTAGTACAGTTTATTTTACTAGATTTATTTTACTAGAAGTACTAATGAGTTCCATGCCGACTGCTTATGATAATCCTGGTGCCGGGTTAAAATTTTCAGGCCATGAAAATTTTGTCTGCCAATATTGGCTGGACAAACCAAAGGAATTTCCGGCTATAACAGGAAATCTGGCAACCCTGCAATACAATTGTGCCAAAATACCCTGTTTCTTCACCTGACCCACGTGAAAATGGGTACAGCTTCGGCAATAGACTAGCATCCTATTCAGAAAGTGTTGGATCTAATCTGTCAGCTGTCCGCTTCATACAACAGAAAACGGGATAAGCTCCGGCCCTATAAGCCGAAAGGCTTGAAAGGACTACTACTTATTTTAGATTGGATTTCAACTTTGTGAGGAGTATAATTTGTAGTGTTTTACCTCCTCAGGAGCAATGTCTCTTAATGCTACAAGTGACAGAGTATTGTCTCCATATGGGAATGTAATCTCGGCATTAGGGGCGCAACTGTGATTACCTGTCAGGGAAAACAAGGAGCAAAAAATAAAATAAAATAAAATAAAAATAAATAAATATTCATTGGCTGAACACATATATCTGGACTGTAAAAATGATATTTTAGTCTTACATATAATTATTCATAATGCCTATAAAGAAGTAAAAAATTAAAAATATTTTTTTTTCACAGAAAAAAAAAAAGATTTTTTAAAATCTGGCCACAAGAGAGAAATGCAGAATCCCCTGAGGTAGATGTAAATAAAGGATTTGATGAAAACTAGAATGAAATTTGAGGTTAATTGGTGCCAAAGTCACGTTTCCATGCTCAGTGGAACATTTTTTTTCTCTTTCCAATTATTCCTAAAATAATTCAAATTATTCCCTCTGTGTTTGTAACTTTTCTCAAAGGCAACTAATGAAAATTTGTACATCTATTGTGACAGATCAAATTTCCTTTTGCTCTTAACTTATAGTAGTAGTAGCATACTTTACAGCTTTAAATACAAACCTTGAAGAAAAGCGATATATAAGAAAAAAGAACAAAGTTGAAAAGCAAAGACTTACATTTACTTTGCAATGTGTACAGCCCTGACCCTTCACAGTCTAAAAATTCACCGGACACTGTGAATAAAATGATAAACTTAACGATTAGGAGATACAAAATTGAAAGCCATTTTGATCAAACAAGTTACAGACATAAGAAAATATATTAATTACATTAATTTCAAAAGCTCAATTTTGATTTGCCTTTATTTCATTCTGACAGGATTGGCCCTAGGAACAATAAAATGTGTGACCTAGGACTTCTTTGTAAAAAAAAAATAAAATGAATGAACATTGACTTTCAAAAGATGATGTTAATGTGTAAGAGTAAAACCAATAATCAAAAAAACATTTTGTGAGAAAAATGAGAAGATGCTGAGATGAATGTAAAACAATAAAACTTTTTTTTAAAGGTTTACCTTCATCCATTTGCTCATACACCTTTTCTATTTCTGCATCAATTGCAGTTCTATCTGCTTCACTCATGTCAATACTCTCAACATTTTTCACCCATCTGCTAAAGGAGCTGAATATGAAAGAAATATAAAGTGGATATGAAAGAGAGCTGATTCTGATACAACTTGAAGTAAGCCATCTTATGCCATTTAACAGGTAAATGTTTACGCTATCAACATTGTTTAGACAATACTTTCGTTGTTTTGTAGAACTGATTTATCAGCACGAGCACGATTTAGCTCTTTGACTACCATGTACCCACATCATATCGGGATTCGTACGCCCATATATCTGCTTGAGGACGATTTTAACTCCTTGCCATATATCAGGATGAGCAGGTCTCCCCGATATATGTGCAAATTGTACTTAACGAGTTAAATCATGCTCAAACCAATATGTCAGCAATAAGCAGTCAAAGAGCTAAATAGCAATGAGATCTATAGTACATGAACAATATCCAGGTGCTTATCACCTTGTTTACCTGAGAGCAGGTTCTATACCCTGACCCACTACCATACCTTTTCCTCCCCCACCCCAACCCAACTTTTTCACCATTTAAAAAACAAAAAAAAAAAAAAAAAGAAGAGAAAAGAAAAGAAAGATAGATAATTAACCATGCCAGAAAAGTATAATATGTAAAAAGATGAAATGAATATTCACCTTGACCCAATTCCTTGTCCATTGGTGCCAATCATTGCAATCAGACTGTTGAAACCCTCTGGATGGAACCACTGGCAAAGGAAAAATAGTTATACATGTGTCTACTACAAAAGCATGATCACAATCAAAGCTATAACACTAGGGGGACATCCAATAAAAATTGTCGATAGGAAAATTTGAATTAAATAAT
>JBCHJU010036641.1:0-17688 GCA_039654505.1 Plocamopherus imperialis | reverse complement strand
GTGAGTGTATGTGTGTGTTTATATGTTTGGTTGAATATATGTCCGTGTTTTTATGTGTGTGTGCGGGGAGGGAGGGGTTCATATGTGTACAGGTACGTGTGTGTGTGTGGGGGGGGGGGATGCCTGCAAGTGTGTATATGTGAGAGCATGAATAGGTAGTCTGTGGGTATGAGTGTGCATATGTGTTTGAGTGTATATTTGTTTGTTTTGGAGTGTGTTTGCGTATGTGTGTGTGTGTCTGTGTGAAACCTTATATGTATTGAATGTACTGGTATGGGCAGTCTAATCGCATATGTTGTGTTACTGGTCAAAGTATGACTTTTCCACACTAATTAGAACTGGATTTGTAGTAAATAAAAGGTTATTATACGTAAAATAAGAATAGCAAGGGCAGTAACTGTTGTTTAATCATTTTATTAAAATATCACATCAACAGATAAATCACACATAGCGTATAGGTTCTAACAAGTTACACGTGTAATATTGTGTATTTAATCAAAGTTCGACTTTTCTACAGTAATTAGACCTGGAGAAAGAGTAGAATGTTTGGTCTATTAACTATAACAAGGGCAGTAACTCATGTAATCATTCTTTTTAAATATTATTTCACACTCAGTAATCAAATCGGACACTGCTTAAGTGAAAACAAGTGTCTAAGCCCATATTCAAGTGAAAAGCATTTTCCATTTAGACGCATCCTTTACGTTTTTAACTCAAATCAAGACCATCAAAAATCAAGGGCCATAACTCTCACCAACAGCTGTAAATTTTTTTGGGTCTATATCAGAAAATGATCACCATAATATCAACTACATTTGGTGAAAGTTTCATGCTTTTATCATTAATGGTCACAATCTTATAAGAAAAACTGTACATTCAGCTCCCACTAATACCCAGCTGGCGTAGTCAAGATTTTTCTCCGTTATCTGATTTTCAAAGCTGAGAGCACTGACTACTGTGACTCCAAATTCCTTCTCCAGGTTCACCTGTTTTACTGTGTTTCCCAGTATATTTTACATGTACATAGAAATCAGGGCCAGGGTCCTTTTATTGCCGATGGGCATGTTTATACATTTGTGCGGGTGGACTAAAGCACAGTTTTTTTTCGTTACTACAATAAATATATTTCATTTTGATTACTATTTCCATTTTCTTTTTACTTTCTATTTATTTCAGATCGCCTTTAAAATAGCTGAAGAAATATTTGTTAAAAATTGCATAAATCGAGCAATCTCTCAAAGAACACGAGGCAGGCCAAAACTACGCTGGAGAAGAGACCTCCTGTAAGACTTGTGAAAGACTGGACTGACCTGGCATGAAATAGAGGAGCTCTCAAAGAATAGGAAGGGGATGGAGAAATTTTGTTGGTGGTCTATGTCATCATTAGGATAAGGACTAAAGAAGAAGAAGAAGACTTCAACATTATGCTATGAAAATAAACAGATAAGATCTATTCCTCGAATCTTTACAAAAGTAAGGTAATAAGTCATTTGTATTCATAGTTCTGTAAGACATTTAGATGGTAGGTTAAACTTCCATCCAATATAAAATACAGCAAAACGCTATTTTAGTAGAAACTTTTCCACTTATATCAAAACACTAGATAGCATTGTTACATTAGGCACTTCAACAAGAAAACTCAGGTATGGTTTTTTTTTTAATCAATTCTGAAGCCTAGGACTAGGACTAAGATTAAGGCTATTCATCTCGTTCTCTCTCTCTCTCTCTACTTTCTCTCCCTCTATCTTTGTCTGTCTCTCTGTGACAGGTTGATTAACAAAGACAAATAAAAAGAATACATTGGTAAAACAATTTTGCCGTTGTAGCAAGGGTCTGCCTTTAATAAAACAAAAAAGCACAACAAAAGAACAATTTGCTGTAATACTGACAGAATAATGTCAACAGGTTTAAGTGATATCTAAATATTTGTATGATGAAATAAACAAATTAATAAAATTACACCAATTCATCCGAAGGGAAATTTGTCTTTTGGTTTTTTTATCACAAACCGATAAACATCTCCTTCTATTTTTCTTGCATTCATTTGCAGCTATAAGAACATTGCCAATATACATGATAAACCAATTTTCGAGATAAGAACTTCAAGTAAAAAGTCCATATAAACAACTGAATTATAGAACAGGGCCCACTTTCTGGACAATTGGACCATATCCCAAATGAATGTTTGCACAAATATTTTAGAATTAAGAAAGCAGATTATGATATTGAAAAGAGTCTTTGTTTAGTACCAGTAGTTCTTGAACATATTTCTTTTTTATAAACAAATTTCAACATTTTAATACTAGGACTACATTTTCTTTTCAGTTGTGAATTCTGAAATGCTACCATTATTACAATAAAAAGTCTTAGTCTTATTATTAAATGTAAATCAATAATTGAATACTTTTGCCATAAAAAGTATTCATATTACTCAGGGAAACCAATAATTTAGCAACTTGATCAGACAGTAGAGTACGAAAGGTCCCAATGGAGGAACTTTGGTCATATCTCAATATTTACTAAGAGTATTGAGGATTGAGTGAGTAAGAGTGATTGCTTTTTGCATCCATTTTCTCATTCCACATGCATAAGAAGAGTCTTATATGATAGAGAGGATACTGCTGGAAGAAATTAAAAAGCCTAACTGAAAAGTAAACCAAAGTCATTCACTTTGGACAGGAAATCTGGCACAGATATAAAAATAAAAATCTTCAGTTAAAGCTGGTAAAGGATTTCAAATATCTCAGACAAAAAAATATGACGTGGCCCTATCGCAAAATACTGAGAATAAAATGGACAGAAAAAAAGGACAAATTTGAAAGTGCCATTAAAGAACTTGGCATGGAAATGAAATTGGTCAAAAAAATTAAGGGGGAAAAATCTAAGAAGCATTGGACATCCTGCAAAACAACATAGTAAAACAAATTTAATGGCAACTGTCCTACAAGTAAAAACAAAAGGTAAAAAGAGGACGAGCATCCGATCAGGTTGTGACTGTAGCAAAGTAGTGCGTTACTTTCTGAAGTTCGCGACTATTATTTGTAGCGAATAGTGCAGTGCGCTAATTTTCAGAAGTCAGTAGCGAATAGTGTGGTGCGCTACTAAATTTTCAGTAGCGAGTAGCAAATTTAAAATATCGCTACTTTGCTACTTTCACTTAGAATTTTGAAATGGGTGGGCTTCTAGACACAGAATGGAATGTTTGTGCCCTAAACCACAATTGTGTTTGAGTAGGCCTTACTGATGCACATTGAGTTTCGCGCACTGATATAGCGGAAGTACTCTTCATGTTGCCCGTGAAGTTAAAGACCTGAAGTAGTAAAAGTTTTGGCTGACATTATTCGCTATTCTGGGACGGATAACTCAGGTTTTATTCGCCCAATTGGTGATAATGCTGTTATAGTTATAAATCGCATCAGGGACCAAATACATGTAATTGACAATAAATTGTGCAAATTGTCCATTGCCTTAAAAAAGAAAGTTAGGACTTGCTTTTACTTGCTATTTCATTTACGTTGTCTACTTTTGACAACTAGAAAATCTAGTCTAGGGCTAGTTAATAGTAACTAAATCTAGATTCTAGTTTTCCATTTTTAAGACAATAAACAATTTACACATATAGACTTAAAGTATGAAGCAATCAGGGCAAATATTGTCAGCTATTTGTTCCTGATGCGAATTACAACTATAACAGCAATATCACCATTTGGTCGAATAATGCCAGGATTATCCGCCTCAAAAGGGCGAATAGGCACTTCGAAAATACATGTATTAATGTTAAGCCGAGCCCCCTGTGTCTAACCCAGAGACCTTTGCTAACTTCCCAGGTGCTAGGTTAATTCTTATCAAATATAATATTTCTTACTCCTAATAGAGCTCATATTTCCGATAACCATGATTTTGAGGCTGAAATACTCTTAAAATACAACAAGTGAGACTGAACTGAAAACTAACTCTGATAATGCTCGACTACTTTTCTTAATTTTTTTCATTACTATTCATAATTTACATTGCATGTTGCTTGAATAAATGTTTGCTATAGTATATTATTTGTGTCTTTATGTATGTAGCCGTCGTAAGTAAAAATAGTGAAAAAAGTAGTGCATTACTTAATGGAAGTAGCAAAAAGTAGCGAAATAGTAGTGTACTACTTTTCTTTGCAAGAAGCGAAGTTGTAGTGTGCTACAACTTTTTCTCTAGTTGTCACAACCCTCCATCCTATGTATCAAACTAAAAGGACATCACAAAGATGAGCTTGCATGAGATAATAGGAAAGGCAATGGACAGGCATGAGTGGAGGCAATTTGTCAGTAGTATTTTCAGCAACCATCAGAAACGGTGGTGCTGATGACTGACGAGTGAATTGGATGCTTGCCTTTGCCAGTGAAACTAAAGACGGCCATCAATTCCTTGGAACAGGAAAAGATTCAGATTGGCTAGCATCACTGAAAATGTGGGAATGTATCAAAAGGCTTATTTAAAATTAAACAGGATATAATTTCAAAGCATTCTGTCACATGTTTCCTTTTGTTTCCCATCTCTGTTTCGGTTCAAACCTGAAAAGAAAGAGAAAAATACAGAGATATTACACATTTAAATTATGTCCTTACCTTCAATCAATACATAGTCCTTTCACAGAATAAATCTCAGGCAGCAAGCTTAGACTCATAAGCACAAGTCACTGACAGGGAACACAGCATAAACTACAAAATAAGTGTTTGGAAGAGACTGGCAAAAGAACCATTTTCATTTACTTAAAACATCAACGAAATATTTTTTAAGATACCCTTCTTAACAACAATATGGCACAACTTTGTAAATTTATTTTTCTTAGCATGTGCTTTGTTGTTTGGTATTGGGTCATTTGTTTTCTTTTTTTGCTTTGCCCGTGGCATGTCATGGATTGAAAAAGAGGCATTCTTGTGAGAACTGGAAAAAAGGGATGTTATTCTTCTGAATGGCAAGAGTAATGAGCTCACCTCACCTTGCCTCATTCTCTGGACCCGAGCAGTCATAGAAGATGCATGAGGGACAATTTTGCCATGAGTCATCACACTCAGTTTCATTAGAGACCCTACCACCTTAACAAGCAACTAAAATGACTTTCTTTTCGTCATGAGTATACAGAGTAAGACAAAAATATAATTTGATTAAAAATATATATACATGTATAAAGAAGCTTCAACTAGAAACTAGTTTCATTGGGCTTGATGCATTCTTTTTAAGTTGAAATTTCTTTTTGCCTCTTCAGAGTTGGTTTTCATCAGCTAAGATAATTTTCTTTTATCCGAACAAGGCCTTTTGTTTTTGTGTTAATCTAGCTTCAATGTACATTACTTATGATGATTCAAATTTTCAAGGAACATGGTCATTTATAATTGTTTTCATGTTTGCAGCAAAGTTGGCGAATTATTCACTAATTTGTTTCAGTTGAGAATTCCGAGAATTCCTGAGCAAATCATTGACTTTTCGATTTATTTTGGGAATATGTTCTTGTTTCCATACACATATTTATTTCTCTTTAAATGTCTTTTACTTTGACTGAGGTTCCACTATGTTGTTAACTTGACTATCAAGATCACTAAAGCCGGGTATGATGGTGACTCTTTCAGCACATGAAGTATGAAGGGTCCATATAATGTAAAGAACACAACCAGGAACAAACTGTTTCTTGTGTTTTCTGTCACAACTTATTGATGAGCACTATTGTTGACTGCCTAAATGTACAGATTATTGAGCCCTTGAGGGCATAAGTGTCCTTGGATTTGGGTAGTACATCCAGTTTATATGTGGGAAGTCAAATTACCTCGTCCAAAGGACAGTGAATAATATATTTGGCTTACTGTTACTGTATATATGTCTCTGTAGCATTCTGATTTTACCTTATATCTCTGAATGCATCTTCAAAAATATGAAGGGCACTCAACTGAAATTGTGAGCACATATGACCAGAAAAGAGTGAATATGACAGAAAAACTGAGTACGTTCATATCTGACTAAAGGTTCTCAGTCATATAAGTCTTAATCTTCATGATAGCTGGCAAACTCAGATAGCTGAGTACTCTTGTCAACGTGCCTTAAAGTACTCTATTATTTTCATATTTAAAGTGTATTATCACATTAAGGTTTCAAAAATAAAAGAATGTAAACTTACCCCCAGTTCAGTTTCCTCTTCTTTTTCACCTTCACGGACTCAGTCTCTACCTGTCAAATGTTAAATGGCAATTAATTATGCAAGATATGTTTCATACTCAAAAGGGAGAGGATAAAAATACACAGAAAAAAGAGAGTGAGTTAAAATTAGAACAAGCCTAAAAATGTGTGCATAAACATAATAATATATATAGGCTTCATAACAAAACCTGGTACATGAAATTATAAACTTTTCACTTGCTTGGTCTGGCTTTTATATCTGAAATCATGGCCAAGAATGAGAGCAAGCTAGCCTGAACAAAGGCAATGGACCATATTTAGCTTTATTGATAAATCCGGCTTTTATTCATTCAGGCAATGAGGCATTGTGAAATACCCTCCCGTCTGGACATTAACTCCTGATCGAGTAAGAGTAAACTAGCTAACACCAGCAAGTCATCTTAACAAAATAATCAGGTAGCAAGATGGCATAGCCAACACTGTCTGGCATCTTCATTGTCTGTTATCCACCCGTGAATGTTGTCAAACCATTGCTATTGGTGATTACGCAAACGTTTGAATGAATGGACATTCCCTGCTATTGTCACTTGTTGTTGAACTGATTTTAACTCCGCCACATTCAAGCAGATCGCTTTCAAACAGCTTGTGTAAGTGTACATTTCCACCAATTACATTGTCCGAATCATGATCACCAACAACACTACTGCATAGAAAATCTCATTGAAAAATCTGTAGTTTCATGAGTAGGCCCTAAGGATATCCTATCATATACATCATTCATCAAACGGACCACAAATGACAGTTTAGTAAATAGGAAGACAACCTAGAACAAACAAAAAAAATCTAAAAGGTGTTTTCAAGCAATTGAGAAATTTATCCTTTAAACAGAACTGAACAAAATGCCTGTCTCACCTCCTTGGCTTCCAAGAATCTCTTGCTCTCAATGGCGGCTACGATTCTTTCTCCAGCCTGGTATCGATGTAAAAAAATAATTAAAATTCACATACCAAAATTGACCCTGGCGATAAAGTTTGTTGGTGGTTTGTATAGGCACATATAATTTTATCATCTTTAGTTTGTTGGTGGTTTGTATAGGCACATATAATTTTATCATCTTTAATGTGAAGGCCATGGTCCTCTAATAAATATTGGTTTTTGGGGTCAAGTTATCGATTTTCAAATTTTGGCAGATAAGTGTTCTTCAGAGACTTACAAACAGGTAAAACTCGTTATACAGTTCAAATTTACCTCTGGAGGCGTAAAATTCATCATTTTTGTCTCCTAGAAGGTAATTTTTTGTGTGAAAGTATCAGTAATTTTCCCCAAATCAAGCTTAATTTTTCCCCACTTCTCATTGGAATATACATCAAATATCGGCATGGGTACAAGGTTTAGGATGTGTTCCTTCCTTTGAATCCATCCTTGGCATTTTTCAATGGAACTTTCCATGTTAGTCTTGAAGTCTTCCTCAGTTTGGAGAAAAATCGGGCCATTGAGAGAAAAACCCAGTTTTCTCAAATGTCTAATTAATTAAATAAAAAAATACACAAGTCCAAGAAAGATTCCACCTATCAACATGAAATTTACCAGGCATTTAAAACTAACCAAGACCTAACTTTTCTAAGAAGCACTGTCAAAAATATTGATCTGTTGATCTTTTATGAATTAAAAACCGAAGAAATCGGCAAAAATGCCACAAAAGTTTATATGGGTCCGTAAACATTTCAGTGTTAAAAAAGTTAATTTAATACTACAATGGAACAATAGAGGGAGGCAAAGCTGGCATCACAAACACCAATTGTGATAGTGTGGTGGTCCTAATACTAATAAAGGTGGTTTGAGGAGGGCAGGGGCTGATTCGCCATACAGTGATCCTTTCAAACCTTTCGGCTTACATGGCCAGAGCTTATCCCAGTTTCTGTAGCATGAAGCGGACAGTGACAGATTAGATCTATCACCTTCTGAATCGGATGCTAGTCTATTGCAGAATACTTTCCCAGGGGAAGCTGTACCCATTTTCACCTGGGTCGAGTGAAGCAACAGGGGTAAATTTTCTTGCTTAAGGAAAAAATGCATTTCCCTATGGCGATTTGAACCCGTGACCTCTCGGTCCGAAGCCCAATGCTCTGTCCGCAGGGCCACTACCACCCCATCGCCATACAGTAGGAAATCTCATTGTTTGGGAAATAAGCGTTTTCATTGGCTTAAAGTATGAGATACCGCTGGTCGGAAATGAGATTGTCTGTTTGGTTAGATTTTTTTTGTATCAAGCATTGTTTTTAACTCCCAATTATCGCTAGATCAATGTCGATAACCAGCGGTTTCTTTGAATGGTCTCTTTTTCAAGACAAAAAATTCTGAATCTGACAATATTTTGAACAATTCAACTGATAAGGAACTTAACGTGTTGTATGATCATGATCATTGATATGATTAATGCTTTGAATATATATCATGTACTTATAAATATTTTAATCATTATAAGCCTATATTGATGTAAATGAATCATGTCATGTATGCATAGCATGTCTAATTTTATTAGCATATCGCTAATAATGGTGATAAAAGCAATAATTGGAACAAAATAATAATACTAATAATAATAATAATAACAATAATAATAATAATAATAATATTAATAATAATAACAATAATAACACCTCTCTCTCTGACAAATGATCACTCAGGGCATCAGCTCTTTCAAAATCCCCTTCCTTGATGGCTGCATCTATCTTCTTCTCTAGAGCTGTTGAAGGGGGTGGCCTTGAGTGATCTGTTTTGACTAGGTGGTCATTTATGCCCATGTAACTCTTCAGCTCTTCAAAGGGTGCTGCTACCAACTCTGTTGGCTCCTCCTTGGTTGCACTGTTCATCACATTGAAGAAAGAGGCACATAAAGCTAAGTTAACAGAATGAAATTCAACTATGGGTATTAATATTTATTGCCTGTGAATTCATTTCAGAATTATACTGCATGAAGTGCAAATTTTAAACATAATTGTATGGGTCAACTTTGTGGATATCGCCAAATACACTGTTTGATCTATCTAGTGTTTAAAGCAATTCTTATATAAATTATAAAACCATGAGTAAGGGTAAAAATGCAAAGATCTACATCACCTTTTGCCTGCTTTTTCTGCATTCTTTTTCTTTCTCTTTCTGCTTGATTCCTGAGGGGTATCAACAGGGGGGCCAAATTTAACATCATGATGGCGAAGAATGTCTTTGTCTTCATCACTTGTGAATTCTTTTGTCACTGAAATCATTAAAGAATTAATGAAAGGATAGTTACAATGAAAAAACCCACGCAAGACTTGGATTCATGTCTGGGCCTCGGATTTGTGTCTGATCCTCGAATACCTGCCCCATCTTGGTTTTGAACAATTTTCGTTAAATTTTGTAATGTAATTAAGTTGTATGCACGGCATAGCTTCTTGCAACCTCACATGAAGACGTGATGGGTTTATTAAATACATCAAATTATTCATAAATAATTCAAAGGCATTGAGATTCTAGACCTAAAAACAAAACAATCAATTGACATTTGACGACATTATCATTAAAACTTGACCTAGAAAAGATATAGATCTAAATTTTAAATCATTCTTACAATTTACAACGAACAATGGCAGCAGTAGATAGGCCTGCACCAAGAGTGATTCCTTGTCTGACTTTGTGACCAACAAAGGCTTTATCTTTGGGCCCAAAAAGAGACATCTATCACTGATCCCCATCCAGAGGATTTTTGAGTAAGTCTTTGACGACATTAAAGTTTAGCTTTATCGCCAACCAATTGATCATTCTTCCTCATAGCCTTGTCTACCCATAGCATTACAAGACACAACCCAACCCAATCCTAGAAATGTGCACACATAATGCAAAAAGCCTAGCCAGACCTCGGCCTAACAAGATAAATGGAAATGCATCCATTTGTGCACAAGTCATATCCTCTGAGAATACAATAGCACACTATTCTACTGATTAACGTGACATTATGATGCAAAGCAGACATGAATTGCAGGATTGAACATGAATCCAAGGCCCTGATATGAATTGGAGTCCTACATACAAACTATATGGGCAGGTCTTCCTCTTGATCAAATTGCATACATATACCAGGATGTCAGAGGCACTGTGGAAGAAGATGTGGACTTACATGCTATGAATACAGAAGAAACCAAAATAGAGATAATTTCATTCTTCTGTATAATAATTTGACAGGCTGTAGCTTTCATTAGTAGTAACAATATGGCAAACAAGTGAAGGGGTTACATCCCTTGCCATATGACATACATGTATCAGCCTTGTCAAATTACCTTAAACATTGCGTCAGATCCAAGAAATTTATCTAAATAAGCTTCCATTATTAATTCTAAAACGTTTTTTACCAGTTTCCAAAACTTGCTTCTGAAGATGTTTGATACGTTTTTCTGTTGACCGTTGTGTGACTTCATTGGTTCTTTTTTCAAGGGCTTTGAATTTCTGCACAAATGAAAGCAATACAACAATCTTTGGAACCATGCAATGAAAACTTGTTACCAAATTTTACCTATGAAAAACAATATCAAACTATAATTTTATATGAGAAACAATCTTTTTTAAAGCCCGTTATGCAATAATTATAACAAGGAGTGAATATTTCAAACTAAACAAACTCATTTTTCAGGTAAGAGCATAACAAAATAAAAATCAACATAATAGCAATGAAATGGCCACAGTCTGCAACCCTGGCCTAGAGTCTTTTTTGTGCATTGTGTCACAAAGATCTGAAACAAAGTACAGTGGAATTCACTTAAGATAAACTGCTTGGGGACCGATCAAGCAGTTTATCTTACGCGAGGTTTATCTTAACCATTTATATGAAAATTAAAGCTAAAAATCACACAAACACACAGGCACACACACACACACACACACACAGGGTATGGACACACACACCCTATGTAGGCTGTCTTTTTAGCCGTGGTGTTGGCTTAGCGTCTTCAGAGGTTATAACACTGTACAAAAATCTACAATAGGCCTAGGACGACAACTGCAATGTACAGTTTGGCTCCCATGGCAGAGCATGAAGTGGACATCCACGTTACGGATGTATGCCTGTTGTACATTTTTGTAGCTGTAGAGTTTATCTTAAAACGGATCACGGGTCAACGGCGTTTATTATGGTTTATATTAACCGTACTTTTGTAAGTAATGGTAAAGAGAGAAAAAATTGGGTCCAATGAAAAAGTTTATATTAACCGAAAATTTATCTTAAGCGGTGTTTATCTTAAGTGTGCTCCATTGTAATCAATCCTCCAAAATTCCCATGTATGTTTATCGCCTGGCACTAGGGCCGTTTTCTAGTCCATCCTAGGACAAGAAAGCCTTCCCCTTCGGTGCAACATGCTCTATTCTGCAATTCTCTCGAAGACATTTCCGTCATGTGGAGACGTTGCTGATTTTACTGCAATATCCGAGAGGGGAGGCATGTGGGGCTCAGGGAGGCATGGATCAGTCTGATGCAGACCGGCCTGGAGTCCAAACTTGGTGGCCATCCCCCATTCATGTGTATTGTGTAACGAACAGGTTCATTTGCCTATCGAGAATGATCGAGTGCTTTTGTACACAAAGGGCGTTAGAACATCCTAGGGGGTTAAATCTCTGAAATTTACGGCGCATCTTGAAACTAGATTGTCATGTGTGGATGAAGAAAATCTTGCTGGGTTTTTAAATCACTTTAAATTTTACGAGCCATGCTATCAATTTCAGAAAGTTCAAAGACTATCCTGTCCACCTCCAAACAAACATAATTTTGAAGTGACATGGAGGGATTCGAGTGTATTGAGTTGCGTAAATCTGTAGACAGTCAGCCATTTTAACTAACCATCTTGTCAAGGCAAGACAAATTATGTCGTCTGGCGTAATTTACCAGCAGGGCTTGTCTGTTCATTGAAGTCCAAATCTAGGCCACACCTCTTTCGTTGCATTTGATTGGTTGGA
Organism: Plocamopherus imperialis; assembly: GCA_039654505.1. Classification (NCBI taxonomy): domain Eukaryota; kingdom Metazoa; phylum Mollusca; class Gastropoda; order Nudibranchia; family Polyceridae; genus Plocamopherus; species Plocamopherus imperialis. The sequence goes on along the minus strand of JBCHJU010036641.1, from coordinate 5,553 downwards.
CATTGGACTCCAATGCATTTGTTACCTGTTCCAAGGGGGTGGAAAACTACTGCTTTTGACACTATAGTAAACTCTAGACAAGTGGTCACGGTCACTTTATTTATAAAATAACTATTTGACATTTCTCAGTTTTGTGATTGACAACCTACCATGGTACCAACACCCCGGGCACTAAGGCGGCAGATGGCTCTGAAGGCGGGCACTCAGACTGACAAAGTGACGATTCTGATAGAAAAAAAAATTGGTTTCATCAAAAACGCTGGCACTTTGGCAAAACGGGCACTCTTGTGAAAGTTACTTGTGTTACCTAGTGTATATATGTATGGAGTTAAAGTGCTTGGTTACAAATCTGCGTGCATTTTTTTTTTTTTTTTTTGCCTCTGAATCTTTGGTTTTTACAATGTGTATCCCATACACTCCTTCCATATTCTAGGATTGGTTTTAGGAAGGGTTTGTTGCACTTATCCGTGACATAATGTGGACAGTCATCATACATAGTATTTTATACAGTGTTTTACTTATTAAGAAACATGTTCATTATGTAATTAAGTTGGATGTGATATTTTATGCAGCACTTTTTTGTTTTGTTTATTTTATACCTTTGTTTGATCCATGATTTTGAATGTGTTTTGTATTTGTCAACTACGAAAGCAACTTTCCCTCCTGGACAAAAAGATTATTACATGTATTATTATGTTGCATTTTAGAAATGCCAGTAGGCCATTTGCTTTCTTACATATGGCACAATGGCTTTTACATTGTAGGTTATTATCTATGATAAACAGAGAATATATTTGCATTATTTTTAGTTTTAAATTACAAAGTTAGATAGCTTATAGCAAGGCAAAGGAGACAAGATTGATATTTATTAATTTTTTTCTCTACCCAAGGCCTAGCTACAAAGCAACTTTCGGTCCATAAATAGTTAATGGCTACCACAAATATAGCAAATTTAAATGGCCACCATGCTCAAAGATTAGATTGAAGCATTCTTACAGTGAAATGATATTCTAAGAAACATTTCTATGTCAAATTTGCCTTATTATGTAATAAATATTAATGCATGTTTTGCTTGGAGGGAGTTTAACTACCATTTACAGCTAGTTGGAAATATAAATCTATATGCTGCTCCTTTTTGCCCATTGAAATTGTTTTGGTAGCACAGTGCTTGGCATTACGATAAATAAAATTTCCTTTTTAAACTGTATTTTTTGCCAGAGTGCCCGTTTCGCCTATGTGCCTGATATTTTGATGAAACCGATTTTTTTCTATCATAATTGTCACTCTGAGTTCCCACTTCGAAAGTCATCTGTCACCTTTGTGCCCGGTTTGTTGGCATGTTGTCAATCAAAAAAGTGAGAAATGTTAACTTCAAATAGATAAAGTGACTATGAACATTTGCCATACTGTGTCAAAAGCCATCCCTATAGCTCACTTGAGTAATTTTACCAGTCCTCTGAGTGGCATCAGGTAACAAATGCACGCCATCCTGACTAGTCTACTGTCTAAACAATCAATGCGATGAGAGAGGTGTTGCCTAGAACAGACATTCCCAGTTGGTCAATTATGCAAGGTGGCATAATTTGCCTTGCCTTGACAAGGGGTTGGTTAAAATGAATGACTGTTGACAAATTTTCGAAGACAATGCACTCGAGTCTGAGCAACCATACTACATGTAGTTAGGTCAGCCACGATGCGAGTCTCTCAGTGGCTACAAAATGATGTCTGTCTTGTGGTCGACATGGATGTCTTTGAACTTGCTGAAATTGGTGGCATAGCTGATAAACTTTAAAGTGATTTAAAAACTTAGCAAGATGTTCTTCATCCACATATGACAATTAGGTTTCAAGACGTTCCGTAAAATTGAATTAGATCTTAGAAAACTCTGTCAGCTAAAGATGAATGAGTGGTTGGAATCTAAGGTGGTCTTAATCCTTCCATACAAAATCTTTCCAGTTGCTTCATGTAAGTATTGTAAGGACATAGATACTTTCCTCTATATTGCCCAAGTGCCCGGCTAGGCTGCTTCCCGATCACGGGGCATTCCTGTGGAAAGTAATGTACTTTATAATTCATAGATTTTTGTATATTTTACATATTTTTCCTGAAAGAAATACATATATTGTGTAATGAATTTCATAAATTGATTCTCTCCAACTCCTTAACATTTTCAGAATTATGTGGCATCTATAGCATTAATATATATGGATGAAATTGTTTTGGTAGCACAGTACTTGGCATTACGATAATAAGTTATATGTTTTTGTATATTTTATTTATTTTTTCTGAAAGAAATACATTGTGTAATGAACATAAATTGATTTTGTCCACCTCTTCACACATTTTCAAAATTACAAAGCAGCATGTATAGCCAAAAGTTTCCAACTTTAAAAGACAATAGCTTTACTATTTGGAAACTGAATCACATATAAATTCGCAGTCGTATAAAACAATCAATTTTGTACTACCTTGCGAAATTTCACAAAGATCCATTGGTTAGAATGGTTACAATATCGTTTTGTACAGGCATACCATTGTTAACACATTATCAGAGAATGCGATTTTCTAAGTTTATATATATGCCCTCCAAGTGTCAGTCTTATTGAATAAAATTTTGAGAATCAAAGCAGGAAAACCTAGATCTACAACCAGATAGATGTAGGGTAGAACTAGACCTAGATTTACATTTCCAATACTGTTATTCGTAGGCCCAATCTAAAAAACAACGTTAAACTAGATCTTTGTCTAAATTACAGCTCAGATATGAGAGTGTGAGCAATCGAATTCAGAAAGGTGTTTTGTCTTGACTAATTAAGTTCAGCATGATAATTCTAGCAGAGAAGATTCGATTGATAATTGATGGAAAAATTATACTCAGTACAATTTTGTGTGGTGTCATTTTCACCAAAGGATAGAAGAACATCAGTGGCAGAGCTTGATCACAACTTCATGGCCTTTTCTTTTGTCATTAGATTTTTTCAGTGAAGCTACCGATTTCCAAAATATCGTGCACTGCAGCATCCCTCTATTGTAGATTTTATAACTTTTGAACCCTTGAATTAATCATGCTCAAAGGTTCGCTCATTATAGGGTATTGGTGTATTTTGTCATGTCCGGATGATGCAAAAAAATTAGTGACAATGACAAAATGTTAGTTTTTTTTTCTCTTTGTTTTTTGTTTGCATATACAATAAAACAAAAGATTAAGAATTACAGCATAAGAATGAACAGATTACACATAAGTACATTAAAGATAAAGTATGTCAATCTCACACACTTTTACTCACTGTGCCTTACAGTAACCATCTAGTCTTTTGATATTAGTGTTTTATTATTTTATTTTTTTTTATCTGTAGTATCATTGCTGTATTTTATATTTGTTGCAAGTTAATTGTGTAATTTGAATATACTTTGGGAAATATGTATACAAATGATTCTGAAACATGAATACTACTGACTATCTACACTTGATGATATAATGTAAATGTTTGAGCACCTGATCTTGTGTGAATTATTTTTGTCTTGAATTCCTCACATGGTAATATTGCTTAGCCATTAATTGCTTTGAAAAGAGTGGTAACCTTATCTATAGCTCTTTTGTCAATTGGAGGGTCAGCGCGTGGGTGGTATAACATCCTGGGGGGTTATCGCGGTGCATATATTGGGGGCATAATGGCCATCGTTATAATGTTATTGAGACATGATTTTATTTCCCCTGTAAATCATCTCTCCTTTTTGCTACATTTTATCATTATCATAGCATATTTGTATTACCAGTACTATTCTAAATGTTTCTTTACCTCCTTTGCATCCCTTTTTTCCCCGTCTTTTTCCACCCTGAGATGACGCAAGTGGTTAAGGGGGTGTAAAGCAATCAATCAATCAAACCTTTTTCTTGCATTCTGTAGTGTTGACAAAACTTGACAAAGTGTCAATTTGTTAAATGCATGCTTGAGAATCAAAGCAGCAAAGCCTAGATCTAGACATGTCTTGAGTAGAACTAGAGATATATATACACCGTTACTGTCATTCGTAGACCAGTAAGTCTAAAATAACAAATTAGAACTCTGTTACCGGTACTTAATAGAGTGTTAGAAGTGATCATCAACAGAAAGTTGTTTTCGTCTTGACTGACAGAGTTCTGCGTAATAAATCTTGCAGACGATATTGATTTGATGGAACTTGTTCAGTGCAATTTTGTGTGGCATGATACTATAATTTTGATTAAAGGTTAGAAGAACATCATCTGCAAAGCTTGATGGCAAATTCATCTCTTTTTCTATTGTCATTAGACTTTTTCAGAGAAGCTTCCGATATTTGTAGTCTGCTGATGTCCGGTATCGATTACCAAACACGTAGTGTTTTGAATTATCCTTCTTGCCTTGTGCACTTGTTTCTTTATTTTCAATAAATGTATGGAAGGACATTAGCATGACTTAGATTTATTTGTAAATTGTAGTCTGCTGATGTCCGGTATCGATTACCAAACATGAAGTGTTAGTGTTTGGAATTATCGTTCTTGCCTTGTGCACTACTTAAATCATTATCATGTTTACAATGGAAACATGCTGTGTTCATTGGCACTCTTCGTGGTTATTAATATGTTTATGAATTGTGCATTATGTGTACCTGCCTGCCCAGCACTTGGCGGAATAGGGCAACTTGTTTCTTTATTTTCAATAAATGTATGGATTTCCGTGATATCGTGGACTGTGACATCCCCCTACTGTATATCTTATAACTTTGGAATCCTTCAATCAATCAGGCTCATATTTTCACATATTGTAGGGAATTAATTTATTTTGTATCGTCCCAAAGCACTGACATATGTCTTTATAATTATAATGTACTTTCATGCATCTTTTTATATCAATTTGATATAATATACAGTATACACATACATGTATATATACATGTATATATGTAGTGTACATCATTGTTGTACGGATTAATTAATCTGGTTTTGTACACTTCTTAACACATTCCAACATATTTTTTAAGAGCATGTAGACCTATTCCTTTTCATTGTGATGTTTATAATGACGTTTGAACTAAAATAGCTAATTAGACCACAGTAAAATTTCAAGTACCTGAGTCATGCTTTCTTGTTGCTTCTGTGTTCATAAATTTTTATTGTGGTTGATTGTTTTGATTTTGATTTTGGTTGACTTGGTTGTTTCTTTGTTGTTACAGATTACTTTTTTCTTTTGGAGGTGTGGAATTGGGAGGTGGGGGGGTCATTTTTAATTCTTTTATTTTGGGATTTTAGCTTTTAGGCTTGGTTTTGTGTTGTTGTTGTTGTTGTTGTTGTTGTTGTTGTTGGGGATTTTGTTTGGGTTGGGGGGAGAGGGTGCTGCCAGAGAATTGCTAGTCCTAACAATAACTAAATGCTTATTGCCCATATTCTATCTGACCTGTTTCTATTCGCTCACATTGTTTAAGGTATTAGAGAGGACCGGACGGGGAGGGGGCGGATATCCTTTCTTAAAAAAATTTAGTGCTCATTGTGGGCTCCCCGTCCGGAACCGCCTGAAATCTTTGCGCATCACTGTA
>JBCHJU010036530.1:0-11705 GCA_039654505.1 Plocamopherus imperialis | reverse complement strand
ATGTCTCTACGAAGGTTTGAACCCGTGACCTCTCGGTCCGAAGCCCAATGCGCTGTCCACAGGGCCACTACGCCCCCCTCATATTTTTATAAACACTGGTAAGAAGAGCACCCATCAACAGGCAGTGTAAGATCTTGTCAGTTTGCTAGAGTGACGCGCTTGTAAAACGGCTGCACCTCTGTGTGCTCCTCAGGACATTGAGAAGGTCACCGGATGGAGAAGGCCTGTCGGGGAACCTTTGTTAAAGTGCGTAGAGCGTTATTAAGTGGGTACTTGCTATATAAGAGCTCTAATTAAATTTAACATTGCAAAATAATTATCTGTTCCGATGTGTAAATATGTTTCTGAAAAGATTATCCATTTGTCCATCAAGCATTCACACAATTGAATAAAGAAAACTCACGACTGAGATACTTATTTGTAAAGCTTTGTTTTATTTGTTTTTTGTGTATTTTTACTGTCAGCATGATAAATGCGTTAAAAAGGTATAAAATAATCATACAAATTATGTAGTAAAAGTAAAATACATAATTATGGGCAATGGAGGAATTCATGATACAAACAATCACAGATGTTTTGAGCCAGAGAAAAGAAAAATAAAGAAAAGAATAAGAACAAAAATTACCACAAAAATTCATGAGCTGTAAGTGTAAGAGTTTCTTACGTGTATACATATTACATTATATCAATCATGTATATAATTGTGGTTATTATTATGATACATTGTACATATTATATGTATACCTGTATTTTAACATTGCCATTGCAAAACATTGTAATTGTTCTCATGGTTGAGGAAAAAATTAATGTGAACATTGCATACAATTACATGTATTAATACAGCAATGCAGCTAGCTCAGTAGTTGGGGCACTCGCCTACCAAGCCAACAGTGTACGTTACTTATAATACAAGGATGGGAGGTGGGAACCAATAAAGAAAACAGAATACAAAACAAAAAAACCAACATAAAACAAGAGAGGGAAAAAGAATTGAGTTGAAATGCTGCAGATGTTGGGCTTGGCTAAAAATAAAAGTAACACCAATTTGACTTTTCTGTGTACATGTACTTGAAAAACACCGACACACACACACACAATGACACCACGACTATGGACAATGAAAAAAGCACAAAGTGGTTCAACAAGAAATGGAAGGGAAAACGGACCTCAACGTCTGGGAAAAGACAGGAAGAACGGTGACACACAGCACAGACGGTGACACACAGCACAGACGGTGACACACAGCACAGACGGTGACACACAGCACAAACGGTGACACACAGCACAGACGCTGCTGGAAGATTGGGAGGCTATATATATAATATAATAACGATAATGAAAATATTACTACAAACAATAAACACACACTTACACTTTTGTCATGCAGGGTACTTGCATACTTCTAGTTTCTTTTTAGTCTAGATTCTACCCTGGGCTAAAGTGATATATTGTAAAGCAATACATACACGCATTCTCAAAGCAGTACAAATAATTTGGAAGACTTCTCAGAAAAGGAATCAGCAGTCTAGATTTTGCCACAGAATTTACGTCTATCAACTTCCTCGGGCCAGAAATAAAATATTGACCTGGTGAAACCCTCAAGACTTTGGGCTCAAGCCTCAAAAATGAAATGAGAAACAGATAGCTTTGTTCTATTTCCCTTTATAGAATTAAATCCCTCTTTTAGATCTACCTATTAGTATAAAAATATAAAAAAATGATTGATTTGTTGTTTGTTTGTTTTTCTATATGTAATCCGAAAATCGCAAGGCTTACTTAAAATCCAGACATAGTCACAGACTTTTCAAATATAAATATATTATAGAGGGAGATTATTATTCTTATTACATCTTTTTCATCCCCTTTTAAGCCAAAATTTTGACTGATTGAAATGATTGTCTAGCAGCGACTGGTTTTCACCATCTGTAGGCTTAGTGGCAAGGAGTTGTTTCAAGCAATATTTTTACAGGCACCAAAGTCAGAAGTAAGAGTAAGAAGGAAAGTAAGAGATATTTAATTTAGACGCAAGATTTTCTTCAATGAATTTCATTACCCGTACCGTACATATAATATAAATGTAGTTTCAAGACTTTTTTGCCCTTACAATTCCAGCAGCGAACGTGAACATTAAAAGAAAAGATGAGACACAAATTGAAAAAATGTCCAGGTAAAGAATGAAAGCAGTTACGGTTCTGATCAATAATTTTAAACATTTCTGGATCTTGTATTTGCCCATATCCTGAACATTCAAATCATTCTGGACTTCTACACTCAGCATGCTGTATGATCATGGCACTAGCGACTTTCAACACTTGCTGCAGACTGTACATGTACTCAGTATTTACATCAACGCAACAGTAGACTTCAGTTATAACGAGATTATAAAGACCGGCCTTTATTTCTCACTATACTGGAGATCTCATTTAGGTATAAGTAAGTGAAGTGAGCAAATACAAGTGAAGAATATAAATAAAAAATTCAAAACAGGAATCGCAATTATCATGTTGAAGGCTTCTTACGTTCAAGTTCAGAACATTTGGAGTCTATGATACTATGATAATATCAGATAAAAGGTACCAAATTTTATGATATGGACAACAGCATTATGCTATATGAGTATGAGCTGAAAGCAAGTGATAACAATAATAATAATGATAATAATAATAATAGATGTAATGATACGGACACCATGGATTTGAACACCAACCAGCAGCATCCATACAAGGTGACATATATTCATATTGTATCATAAATGGGGACAAAAAAGGTGTGACCTGTACGTGAGCATTAATATGTTAAAGACAATCAGGAGAGTGTCGTACATGTCAGATTATGCAAATGCAGCAGCAATCAAAAGTGAGCATGTATGTATATCAATATAATATACAGGGTGACCAACACTCCATGACGACCAAAAAGCAAACTAGGAAAGCAAAACTGCATGGAACAAAGTAAATTCCTTGAATGAAATATGCAAAAGAACACAGACAGACATCCGGTGATGCAGCCAAAAGACGCCAAAACCACATTTCTTCCCATCAACTGTCAATCTTTGTCCGGGCCTATGTCTTTGTCTCCTTATCTGTCTCAATGTATCTCGGTCCTTTGCTGCCATGTCTTGAGTTGACTTTAATAATAATTTCTCAGGTATAAATGGGCGTACGTTGCTGATTTGTAGATGGTGATGCTCTAGATGTTGTTTTTGGGTAGTTGGCATAATATCTTTCGAAGTCTTTGTTGAGCATTGTTGGTAAAGATATTTGGGGTTCGTCTTTTGTGTTTTGGGCATTTTTTTTTCTTTTTCTTTTCTTTTTTTTTTTTTTAAATGAATTCTGCTAAATGCCATTTGAGCTGGAATTGTACCTTCTCTTCTCTCAGTCTATGGCCTGGAAGCTTCTGTGTAAAAATCTCAACGCATTGAATTGCTTTCGTGTTGTCATTGAGTGTGGGACACTATGAACATATACACACATAGATAAATACATATCAACAGTCGATGCTTCAAGCTCATTAGTCAGATTTCAGAGGTCTATCCACCATTGACATATACATGTATATATATGTGTGTGGGTGTATAATTTATTTGAAATGTATATATCATAATGCACTGTTGTAATTACCGTACAATATATAACTGCTTGGATTACCGGTATTGTTCTTCCTAGTTTAAAAAAACTGGACATGATACATGTAGTATTAATATATCAGATTATGCACAAGTACAATAAATACATTAGAATCAATATACATGTAGGTGCAAAAACATCACAGGCCAACATAATTTCACAGGTTTATCATATCAGTACTGCAAAATGCATACACACTACTTTCAGCAATGAAAACCTTTTCAGCCGTGTAACGGTTCCACCTACACTTCTGTATTTTATTTTTACTTCTGGTCCCTATCATTCTTAACACTTTGACTACACGTTAGGCCCAAATATTAACATGAGCATGATTTAACTCTTTGACTACAATTCACCCATACATTGGGAAGGCCACGAACTTTGAAATCGTACTCATGCCAATAGATGGCCATGCTTGTCTTGATATACATATACATATGCATGTACTCGTTTGGTTGGAATCGACCCTAGATCTACATTTTTTAAAAAGCAGTGACTGTAGTCATCAAATTCTCCCTTGAATAGTAGATCTAAGTAAGGAAGCCAGTAAGCCTCTTAAAAGCCAGATTCTAGAGTAAAGGCCTACACCCAAAGGTTTATAAGTAAGCAGGCTTACATTAACAAAATCAAAAAGCTAGATTTAAGAGATATTGAGCACATTTACTCAAAACTAGAATGCACTTTCTGTTTCAACGACTTCCGTTTTAAAAGGTGTTTTGAAAATAGCCAGGAAAACAAAAGTGAGCCTAGAAATTAGTAGAAACAACAATCGGAAAAAGATACAGTTTTAAAAGCGAAATTTGGTTTTCAAAAACCACCAAAGCATCTAATAAATAAAACCTGGAGGTATTTTTTCTCAACTACAGATCGTTTCACGCAAAAATATCATCGCTTTTCGGCTCTAATATTTTAATCCTTTAATGCTGCTTTTTGAAATTTTGGATTATTGCCAACTTTAATTAGTCTTAACTTGTAATATTTTTTTCACACCTAATCCGTTTGTCGTTATGACTGTTTACTCGTGTAAATGTGGGCAATTTTAGGTTTTCCTGCTGAGCGCGTTTATTTGAAGTTTTACAGTAAAGTTTTATTTAGTCTGGGGAAGGTTTTGTTTTTGTTGTGAGTTGGAAATCAGCCGACCGACGGTTGGATAGACTTTGTTTACTTCGCCGCTGTACCGTAAAACTCTAATTTTCACAGAGGGCGATTTTTAGCTTTTATAGGGAGTGAATAAAAAACTTACTTAATTAACACACACACGGGACTCAAATTACCAACTTAATTAAGACTAATTAGTCCCATGCACAGTGCAAAATTTCAGAAACATTCATCGAATGCTTTAAAAGTTACAGCCAAAAAATGATGATATTTTTGCGTGAAACGCACTATAGTAGTCAAGGCGACTAGTAATAAGAGAGAATGGACAAGCATTTTGGTTGATTCAAGATCTAAAACATCACGAATGCGACTGATATTTCCAATATGAAAGCACAAAGATTGGCAAACTTTGGGTGACATGGTTATTCATCGTGAGAAATTCATCGAAATGGAAGCCAAGTTTTCCAACTATAGGCGAATTCTTTATGGTGGTACCATTTACAGATATTTCACGCGTCACAAGCGGAGTTCTCCTTTTCCGAAACACAAGTTCCGTTTTCTCATCGTTGAGTTGAAAATCTGCTGCATTTTCGATGTTACGTAAGGCTGACGACGACGAATCCGTTGTTATTGTTGCGTAGAGCTGAGTGTGGTCTGCATAGAGATGGTAATCAAGTACGAGTTTAAAAATTATTTCGTCAAGTGGTGCCGTGTACAGTGGAAAAAAAAGGAAAGGTCCCAACACTGATCTTTGGGGGACACCGTATTTGAGAAGCGATGGTGAGGAGTTGGCTTCTCCAATGGACAACTGTTGTCTTTTGTATTCCTTGAACCACCCTCCCGCCATATCTTTCACACCGAACATTCGGTCCTTTCTACTTAAAAGTATTTGATGGTCTACCGTATCGAATGCGGCGCTGAGATCTAAAAATAATAATATGATGTTGCAGACTGGAATGGAATTTTTGACCCCCTTATAAGAAGATGCTCATTTAGCCGTTTTGCAACAGCCTTTTCAATTATTTTCAATACAGAAAGAACACTTGGACACAATGTCATTCCAGATACATGTCGATAATTAAAAGTCCTCTATGGGTTTTATTGGGTATTATTCTATATTCAAGTGTTCTTGAAAGCAAAAATGCTCTAAAGATTTGAATTAAAGTTTTAAACTAAGCACACTATTTACACATGTAGATGGAGAGTGAGTCTGTGATATGAAACTTCTGAGTAAAGTGATTAAACAACCCCAAAACAAAGACAGCAAATAAAGAGAAAAGGAATTGAGAATGGCTAATTATCTTTAATCGTAGTCTTCAAAATTAATGAATCATGTTTATGTAACATTGCCCGTTTAAATGAATAGTGAGTGATTTTCATACCGATTATATATGCCTTGTTTTTTTGTGCTTTTGTTTTTCCATAATGCGCTGTGTGTGTTTTAGTATGTGTGTGGGTTTTAGTATGTGTGTGTGTGTGTGTGTGTGTGTGTGTTTGTGTGTGTGACTGTGCGTATGTGAATATATAATAGAAATGCGTTTGCTAGTGTGATTGTGAGTGAGAGTATGTGTGAAGGTATGTTAGCGTGAATCAGAAAGTGAGTACGCATTGCCATTTGATACGACTAAATTTGATCGGTTCATCCATAAGCATTAATTGATAAGCGATGGCAAAAGTATTCAGCTTCAATAACGACAAATTAAATTTAAAAACCTAATAAATACAATAAATAATATACAGACAGTCACCTGTTGTAGATAGCATGACGACAGCAATGTTGTAAAGTATTGATTCTCCTGTACACCTGTAAAATATGACTTATGATCGTACCTAATTATAGTGGCCTTGTTGCGTCAAGGTTGGAGGTCTTGTAGCAATGTTATTGCTACGCCTAGGCTAGCATTATTAGGGGAGTATGGTTGCCCAGCCACACTCCATTCCCCATCTGATCTTTGCCTCTTCTATTTGAATTCAGAGTAATGAAATGGTCAATGATCTAAAGTAAAAGAGATTGTAAAGGTGTATGATATCGAAATGACTATTTTGTAGGATCGATTTTTGCCAAGGTGCCGGCCGACATGGCCTGCTCTTTTCGATTTAAAGCACTGAGGGTACTTTTACATGCGCAAAGGCACAGGGGACCTCCTAGTTCAACGTCAGTCTCCGATGCGACTATAGTCTCGGCTCTCATTTATCACAGGCGATAATAACCCTCCCGACGTCCCCGTCCCTGCGCTGTACAGCGGAGATGGGACCCCTGGTCTTTGGCTTTGTGGTCGAGCGTCCTAACCTCTGTGCTATCCGCGCTCAACTAATTTAAGTCATATCATGAAAATATCTATATTCTTTTGTGTCTGAGATGCACTGATGATGATGATGATGATGATGATGGTCATGATCATGATGATCACGATCATGATCATGATGATGAAGATGTTGATCATGATCATGATCTCAATACTGTCTAGCGAATCGACGGCCGAAGAAGAGACAACTTGTTTAAATGAAAGGATTATCTGAACGTGGTTATTTTTGTGAGGGCTAGTTCTTCGTGATCTTTGTTTGCTTTTTGGTCGCTCTATTTTGTTCCGTTCTGATCTTTGGGTAATCGTTCCACTTGTACGAATGCCAAAACTATGAAAAGTAAAAGTCATCGTATACGTTTTAACCAAAATGTTCAAATTTCTTGAACGTTGAAAGATGGTTCCAAAAGGTTCAAGCTCGGATCTTTCAAAATCACTTGTCACACAAAGGCTTCGATAGCAAGCATCTTGCTTAATCGCCGTTTTCCATGTTGCCGCTGTTCAAAATATCCTGGCGCAGTTGCTGGTGCCTTATGACCGGCTCAATAACCACGGCTCTGCTCACTTTATAGAACAGACCCGAAGCTGCGATCAAACACGCGCAGGCCAAGAGATCGACGGGGAATCCCCAGGACAGGGCGGTCTCATCGGACATTGCCTTGGTCACGGCGTTGAAGATGTCCTCTGGCAGATGCCTGGTAATGATGTTCAGCTCGCTGTACGTTTTGTATTTGGCCAGCACGATGATGAGGCCGATGATGTTTATGACGGCGGCTATTAAAGTAGACCCGCACAGGGCCCACGGCAAGATGCGTCCTCTGTCTCCCTTACTCGCCGTGTGCACAAACGTGTTGGACATGATGACCGCTAGCGCGATGAAGATCATGCCGGTGATGAAGCAGCCGGACACTCCTTTCAGCCACTCGGGTGACCTGAGAGTCACGGCTCTGTCTCGTCGCATGACGCTGTCCCAAGACACGCACGTTTCGGCAGTGAATGAGCCCAAAAAGGTCACCTCGGCGCACATTTTGGCCATGCCGTAAGAGATGACGGAGCCCTTGGCGATGATGTGTTCCTCGGCAGATTGGACTTTCTTCAAAACGTGTAATTTACGCTCCGACCAGCCTTCCCTTTGCTTGTCTTGAATGGTTTCGTTGAGATTGTCAAAGAATGCTGGGACGTCCATGTCGGCTAGACTTGGAGTGGCTATGACGGCGATATGTATGATCATGGCGGTCACTAGCAAGAGGGCTGCAACGATGGTCTGTGTCCGACTGTCGAAAACCGGCATCATCTTGAAATACGTCGACGTTGTCGATTCACTTCCTTGTTAGAAGTTGGCTGAGGTCGGTCGCCTAAGATGGGGTCTTGCTTGAACGTATACCAGCTACGCACTCTGAGTTGAAAAAAAGGTAGATCTAGGTACAATGGCGGCAATAACAAGTTGACCAAACTTTTGTATTTATAATCATTACTATTAGGAGGTACACCGGGTGAAGTTTTAAAATTGCATTCATACCAGTTAGCTAAAAGCTAATGACATATATGAAAAGCACGCGTATCAAATTGGGAGAAAAAGTGTTTTTGGCGAGATCAATTCATTTTTTTTTGGTTGCCATGGTAACGGCGGCCATCTTGAATTCTACTAAAACATTTTCATTTATAAAATCTCCCTATTATTATTGTTAGACGTTTGATATTTTTTTTTTTTTTAGGTGAATAGGCATATTAAAACTGTAAATAGCTGAAAAATAACTATCTGGGTGTCCAAATCAATGCATCATATCATGCATTTTATAATTCAGCCGAGATCTAGATCTGATCTGGCGATGGACCATGTTTAAATTTTATTTTGCTGTTGTGGCAGTTTTTCTTTGATGTTTCATTTGGGATTGTTTTTGTTTTTGTTTTTTTTGTTTTTTGTTTTTTGCTTCTTTTACGAAATATCAAACTGTCTTTATCTAGATCCAGATAGATATCAAACTGTCTTTATTTAGATCGAGATGGAGATCTATCTGTAGAAACAAAACAAACCAAAACAAAACAAATCCACCCAGATTCGAACCTGAGACTCCCCCAACACCTTGGCCCTTGGAGATTGATTTCAAAAGTTTTTACTCGGCTGACTGAATAATAGCAGAATAGCTCCAATTTAATCTATGTAAAGAAAAAATATATAGGGATAATAAAAGCAGGATAACAGAGTTATGTATGTTTGGCTGATCTCAGAAGAGAGTATTACTAATGTTTTCTTCAGTTTGGCAAGATGAAATAAGATAAATACTTTTGATTTGCCTATGGAGTAATAATTTGTTTAACAATATATTTTACACGTGTCAGTTCAATTTCGACAACTCCTTAATTATTGAAACGAGTTTAATATTATGAAGTGATCATAAGTGATCACTATAATTCCTCATTGTAAGACACGGACAGATGCAAGAGCATACATAAAATAAAACTGTTCATCCATATCATGATGGGCACAGAAGAAACAAAAACAATAGGAAAAAGTAACAAAAACTAAAAGGAAAAACAACAAAATAATAAACCAACCAAACAAAAACAAAACTAATAAAAAAATAACACAACACACTCACAAAGAAGGAAACCAAAGGAAAAAAAAAGAAAAGAAGGGGGAAAAAAGAAAAAAAAGAAGAAGAAAAAAGTAAAGGAAAAAGACAGAGGAATAATTAATGACTTTCAACAAAACGCGAAACCCTGCAAAAACAAGAATAAAACAAATATGACGCAAAGGGTTAGATAATAGCACACTGAAATAGATCTTAATACATTAGATCTAGACACGTTTAATAGGCCCCATAGAGAAAATTTACAAAGAGAGAAGAATGTTAAAATTAATTAATGTTTTAATTAAATAAAATAGTGTTATTCTATCACTTGGGTATACTTTTGGATCTACATGATTGAAATGGTTTTATTAGCAGCAAAGTTTGGGTGGCTTATTAACATTTTAATATTGATAACATTTCTTAAATTAATATATTAAAATGTATTAATTATTAATTAATTAAAAAGAAAAGAATTTTAGGGACTGTATTGGCTTGGTCAATAAGAACGCTATCCCGGTTTCAAGTCTCAATGAAATTCAAATTTTTCGTTCTTATTTTTCTATCAAATTTTTTTTCCACCGTGTTTGTAATTAATCTCTATGGAGCCTATTGAAATTGTCTAGATCAAATATGTCAGATCTATTTCATTGTGCAACATGTCTTGAATGTATTGCAGGTTTAATTTTTGAGCATTCAAAGTCTTAACGTCTACAAGAGAGGTAGCTTTAAACATTAAACTAGACTAAACTACACACAAGTCTTTTTAAAAGCTCTAGATTTTTCGACGACAACATCTAATTTTAGTTCATTATTCGTTTGTTTGAATACGAGATAATCTGTTTTTATAATCCTTAAAGGAATTCGTATAATAAAATGTTATAATAAACAACCCAAACTTGACTGTTGACAAGAACCTATAATGGACAGATTTCAATAATGTTGAGTCAAAAGTACACTCAAGCGATAGAATAACACTATCGTTTTAAAACACTTGCACGATGTTTCGGAACGTACGAAACACTCTTTACCATTTAAGCGTGGGGAATGTGTGAAATCGTTTATGCAACCATATTGTTACAAGCTAGGTGTAAAAAGATAAAAAAAGAATCGAACCATTACTTGCAAGCTTAGTGTTCATTTTGGCCAAGAAGCATCAGGCTGAGATTACAATGAAGGTTTCCCTTAATATCCTGAAGGTCATAGGGCTGAAATTTATCTCGACTCAGATGAAATATAATATAATTTTTTTTTTGTTCCCTGAAAGTTTAAACGTAAGCGGATTCCACTGAGTAGAGTAATTGTAAAATCAAATACTTGTGTTTTGGTCAACGTTCAGATAATTATTTAACGGTTTCGTTTTTCATATTAGAGCCATGCAGCTGGAGAAACAGAACTGTCCAAAAGTACAAATGTATTTAACTCAGCCCAGATGCAACCGATGAACAAAACTTCCTACTCACCCAACCACCCACCCATCCACCCTTCCACCCTTCCACCTTCCCATGGAAGCACAAACAATATAGAACAGTTGCTCTTCTTCGAAACGTTTTATTTTGTTTTCCTTTTTTCCTTTATGTTTTTTTTTCTTTCTTTGTTTTTTTTTTTTACTTGATTTGTTTTGTTTCATTTTATTGTCTGATATATTTTCAGAATTTTACATCCAATCGAGAAATTCGAAAACACAAAGTAAACCAACAATACAGAAAAAATGGAACGATCAGCCTACGAAACAAAATATGCATGAGCAATGAGCGCAGAAAGGGCAAACGCCGTCTTCAAAATGTGGATATATCGATTTACGGGAAAACAAAACCAAACCCAGTTTGGGATTGGGGCTTGGAATGGGGTGGTGTATGAGGGAGTGGGGAAGGAGGAGGGGTGTGTAGGGGATGGGGAGGAAGGAAGGGGAGGGGGTGGTGGAGGCAAACAATAATGAAGTGTGGCAAAAACGGGAACGAATGTCTCCAACGTCCCTTATGATAAACTACTCTAATGATGATAGTGTTCTTGCTGCTGTTGTTTTGTTGTTGTTGATGATGATGATGATGGTGATGATGATGATGATGATAATAATAATAATAATAATAATAATAATAATAATAATA